>ML660200.1:55227945-55423194 GCA_007570785.1 Antilocapra americana | reverse complement strand
ATCCATACATGACCACTGGAAAAACCATAGCCTTGACTAGACAGACCCCTAGAAAGCAGCTATAAGAATACTGTATCAAGATCTGAGTTTCAGAGAATCTAGACTGCTGTTTCATCTGGTTTCCAAGTTGTAAGAAAACAGGCCTACTCTATAAAGAGATAGCCATATCTATAAAAAGAGAAGAAAGCTTTTTATTATAAAATACCAAAATAAGTCAGCTACTTAACAATGATGCCACTAAAAGTGATGGTGGTTCCAACAGTTAGCTATATAATGAAAAGAAGTGCTAATGAATATCCAGGGTTAGTTCTATTTTGAAAACTCGTTTTTTTCTCTTCCCCATTAATTGTGTTTATAAATACTATATGCACACTGGAAATGCCATGTAGTCCTATAACCAAAACACCTTTTCAATCTTGCTTGAACCAAATTTTTCAAACTTATTTGATCATGTAAACATTTTTTTTTACAATTACTAAATTACTAACTGAAATTTATCATCTGGCAGAGCTAGTTCTATGTGCCACACATTTGGGAAAACAATAAGGCAAGCATTTACCAGGACCCATTCTAGATTCAAGTTTTTGTCGCTTTTCAACAGAATAGGAACAGAAATGTTGGAGAGGGGAAATGACAATTAAATAATTCTGTTTCTACTTTAATATTTTTAGGTATTGGTTCTAAGCTCAGTTATGTCTCTAGGAGATAAACCATACATGGAAGCCTCATAACTTAGGCAAAGCCTTAGTTTCTACATGGGAGAATATACTAAAAATATTGTATCATTCATGGCTGAGTATTTAAGGGTGAAAGGAAGAGAGTTCCTACCTCCAGAATGCTAAGCAAATAAATGAATGACTTCAGTGGAACACGAAACAAAGTCTAATTAGTAAAGTACAACATGAATTGATATAGGAGTGCAAAGCAAGGACAGCATACATCTCGGCCCCAACTTTACATGTGACTAACCCTTGGCATAACTCTGAAGTCAGTGGTATTATCCTAGTTTCACATGTGATGTTGTAATTCTCTGCAATATATAGCAATTGAGCTGGGATGCGAATCCAGATCTCTGTGGATCTGGAGATCTATGAGATCCCCTATACTCTATGTCCTCATCATCACGTACTGTTCTGAAAAGATCCTGAAAGACAGGGATAACTTGTTGTATGAGTGAAAATTCCTTCAAGAAGCATAAGAAAAGCATGGGTTGGTCAAAAAGTCCTGTTCTTGGGCACAACATATTCTATAACTGTAAGTGGGAATTTGTTGTCATTGTTATGGGTACTGTTATTTATGATAAACCTGGAAAATAAGAAACTACAAAAGTATTTTTCTCAGACCTATAATTATCTTGAACAATAGAGACTCAAAAACTATCACTGGGTTCTGCAGTCTGTACTGGATTTGTAGACCTGAGCTAATTGGCAAGAAAAAAATAAATTTAACAATCATTTCCCATGGGAGAGACCCAAATGAGGGTCTGTGCAGTGGTTGTACCTGATCTTCAAGATGCCTGCTGTGTCTTTGACATACCCTTGATGCAGTAGCAGTTTCTCTGAAATTTATTAATGTTACCAGCCAGACAAAATTAGCTAAAATGAGACAATCTGGGATCTCCAAGAGGCTCCTGAAGCCATCAGTCTAAAACAACTGCCAATGTGCTCATATACCTCTGCCCCATGAGGGATACAGAATAAACACACAACAGCAGGAGTCCAAATGACAGCTGAAGAGCAGGTGGAACAGAGAAGCTTTCTCAAGACACTGCAGCCCAACATCACGTGGCGTGGCAGAGCTGGGAACAAACTGGAAGCATCCCTGGCAGACAGAACAATATGGCACAGAGTACCACAGATGGAGTGACTTTTTGACTAAAGGTGTCAAACAGACTGTGAGGAAATGAAACAGATTCTTAGATGGTAGCTGCAGATGAAAATGAAAGGGCAATCTTTGTGTGTCTGCAGCAGAGAGAACACTGCTTTGCATTTTTCAGCATCAGCAACACCCATATATCCAGACTGGGAGCACTGACAGGATAGACTTTTTAAGTCTTTGAAAGATTTGACTCACCAGAAAAATCCTTAAAGAATATAGAGCCTTCTAGCATTGCGATTTCCTATGGCATTTTGTGCTCAGTGCAATCTAACCTCCAATTCATACTTAGTGTAAAGCATGCCATTGTATGAAAGTTTCTATCTTTAAACCACATGGGCTTTTTCTCCCAACGAAAAGATAAATGGGACAAGATGGGGGAAGGGGTAGAAGTATCTTCAAATGTCATTACATAAAAATTTTAAAGAAGAAAGTAGTGGGGTTTAGTTGGAAGAAAATAAAGATGTTTGTTGAAGTAAATTGAACCCAAATGGGGACAAAAGGTCTTCACATATTTAAAAGACTATCCTGCAGAAGACAAATTAAATTGTTCTTGATTCAAAAGACCAGAAGAAAAATCAATGGAAAGAAACCACAAGGAAACAGATTTTAGTTCAGCACAATGAAGAACTTTCTAATTATGTTTCCAACTTACAGAATAGATTGCAGTGCGGTAGCCACTTAGCTGGCAGTGGCCAGTAATGGGAGAGCCATTTGTTTGGGATGATATAGAAAAATCTCATTATTGAGTCAGAGGCTAGAGTAGATGTGCTTTTTTCTTTTTTTGGTCTCTTATCCCTCCTACTGGATTATACAATCCTTGAAGATAAGAATAGGATATTCTAATTATTTCTTATTTCCACATCTAAGAAAGAACCCTGAACATAACAGCCTCTCAAAATTTATGATTCAATTAAATTTATGACTTGCATCATCTTAAGACTGCTATGACGTAAAGAATTCAAAAGTATTCATTTAATTCAATCCAGCTACATCAGTCCAAAAGTAATCAAACCAACAGCTTAGAAAATTACTACATTTTCTAAGACAATGTGATTCTCAAACAAGTGCTTAAAATCAGTTCACATTATTTGTATTAGGACTAATGTCAGATGATTGACAATATTTCTTACCTTCCAACCCATACTATCAATAGGATATAACTATTTGCATCAGAGGGTAAAGTTTATACCTTTACGGGATTCACAAGAGTTAAGTAAAAGTAAAACCAGACCACTGTCGATATTTTCTAAACTTTAGCCATTCGTGCATATCCTACTGTTTTAATTTGGCTATATCAAATTATTAAGAAATTCCAGTTATATTCTTTTAACACTTCACATAGGTTTGAATGACCCACTTCAAAATATCATGTTGACCTTTGGAATTCTCCACTTAAGTCCATCTTTAAAAGTATGGCGCTGACATTTTTGTCTTAACTGACCTTTCATTAAGGTCACTGCTACATTTGATATAAGAAATAGAGGGGAATTAAGAGCTAATCATCACTGTCATAGTACAATATTGAATAGACTGAATTATGTGGTTAAGGAGAGGAACTGATGATTATTGGCAAACTCTACTAAGGAAATTGCTGCCTTAAAAAAGTGTTTCAGAGAAAAAGTATTTCTGTGAACAGTTTTCCTCCTCCAGTATATTTCTATTTTTATAAAATGCACCCATAAATTAGAGTTATCTTTTAAAGATTCATACTTGGACTCTGTGACTTAACTACCCTCTAATGAGCTCACAGGGATCCCTGTCATAGCAGCGACTTGAAGCATAGTCTATGAAAACCTGTTGTGAGTGCTCATTGAAAATATGAGTGGTTCTCCTGACCAAAGGGAGTAATCAAATTGCTGTCTGGTTTTTTAAAAAGGAAGAAACTGAAGAATTGTTAAAATAATGAGGAAATAGGCTGTGTGCAGTATGGAGCATATACTTGGAGCTATTTAAAATATCATTTGTATAAAATGAAACTCAATCTAACTCCAAGTATGGAGAGCGAGCATGGCAAATCCAATGTAGCTAGAAGGCAGTTTACATTGTATTTTACCAATGTTCAATTTAAGAAAAGATTGAAGAACATCAGGCTGCTATAAAAACAATTTTCAGCAGAATAAATTTGGTACTTGCCAACTGCTTCTAGAGACAGCCACTTTCCAGCAGAGCCAGGACGTCATGAGACGTGGGTTATTCGTACTCAAGCAGAATGAGTATTAGGCATAAAATTAGTTCGAAAAATAGACTTACAAAAGTATTAAATGTTTGAACGAGAGTAATGCCCACAATTTAAATGGTATTTAAATTTTGTTAACTGAGAATCGGTAGTGAGAAAAGTTAACTTTTTACTGAAGATTGAAGGATTTTTTTTCTGTCAGATTTTTGCTACAGCAGCCTGCAAAATAATGGGGCTTCCCTGATGCTCAGTTAGGAAAGAATCTGCCTGCAATGCAGGAGACCAGGTTCGATTCCTGGGTCAGGAAGATCCCCTGGAGAAGGAAATGGCAACCTGCTCCAGTATTCTTGCTTGGAAATCCCATGGACAGAGGAGCCTGGCAGGCTACAGTACATGGGGTCATGCAAGTCGGACATGACTTAGTGACTAAATCACCACCACCACCACCACCAAGAAAAGACAGTTAACACCTATGAATTAAGCTTGTCTATGTTCTTCGTAGGTGGCTGAGATGGTAAAGAATCCATCTGCAATGTGGGAGATGTGGGTTTGATTCCTGGGATGAGAAGATCTGTTACATGCTATTCAGGGGCAGGTGGAGTATCAGGAAGAAGAAGGGAGCCCGGGGAGGGAGTGGGAATACAAAAATGTATATGGCATTATCCCTAATGCTAGAATGTATTATGCAAATCAAGGAGTGTGGAAATTCAGAGAAATTGGTTATAGGAAACTGATAAAATGACTTTGAGAAGGATGTAGGATTTAAAGGGTATCTTTAGAAAAAGTATGGCATTCAATGAGAAGTAGTAAAAATAAAAATAAGGTAAACGTTATTGAAAGCAAGGGCTATGGGGTCAGAATGCCTGGTTTCAATACTGCCACTTCTTTGATATCTGTCCCTGGGCAAGTCCCTTAACCTCTTTGTGTCTCTCTTCTCTCATCTATAAAATGGGACTAATGAGAATATCTGTCCCTTCTGGTTACTTTGGGCTTCCCTCATAGCTCCTGCAGTGCAGGAGACTCAGGTTCAATTCTTGTGCTGTGAAGATCGCTTGTAGAAGGAAATGGCAACCCACCCCAGTGTTCTTACCTGGAGAATCCCATGGACAGAGGAGCCTGGCAGGCTACAGTCAGTGAGGCTGCAAGAGTCAGACACAATTTAATGACTAAACCACCACCACTGGTTGTTTTAAAGATTAAAAGAGAGATATGCACGCAAAGCTTTTAGAATAGTGCCCAGCATTTAACAGATAATCAATAGAGTTAGCTATTGCCATTACTATTATCATCATCTTCTTTTTTGTTATCAGCATCATGTGGTTTGAAGTTCATTTCATTCATTCTCTTTAGCTTCAGTTTTATCCTTAGAAATGTGATGTATTTTATATTTCTTTTCACAAAGAGTAAATCAAAGGATCATGCCTGTTGGGAAATCCACATGGACTTTAGAAAGTGTGGTGGTGGTGGTTTAGTCGCTAAGTTGTGTCCAGCTGCTCTGTCCATGGGATTCACCAGGCAAGAATACTGGAGTGAGTTGCCAATTCCTTCTCCAGGGGATATTCCCAACCCAGGAATCAAACCCATGTCTCTTGCACTGCAGGCAGATTCTTTAAAAGCTGAGCTATGAGGGAAGTCCTTAGTGAAGTGGCTTAAAAGAAAAAAAAAAAAAAACCTATTCTATCAGATTCCTGTTTTCTTTCTCTAGACATATGAACAGGACCCAAAGTTTTCTGTCCCTTTTGTTTTGTAAAGGGTTAAGTCCAGCCTAAAAATCAAATTGCACATATAATTCAAAGTGCTCTTCTTCCCCCAACCATGGTTTAGGCATTTGATTGAAGGGTATTAGAGTGGAGAGTTAAGTGTTAAGTCCAGCTGTTCTTAATACATCTCTCTTCCTCTGCCTTCTAGGTTCTTTAGTACTGGGGGCAGCGGGGTAGTGTGGGAGGGTGGAAAGCAGGACAAACATCCTTTTCTCACCTGAATGAGGCCACAGCATTCTGCGTATAAGTTGCTGCTGTTTCTTTGGCTGACACTCACTGGCCATCAGTGCCTTCGAGTGGCTGGTATCAAAATGTTCTCTTATTAGGCATATGTCTGTTTCTTTGAAGCGTCCTGCTACTTAATGGTTCACTGTCATGGAAAATCCTTCTTTGGTTGAAACTCTTTCACCCCAACCCCTGACTTGGTTCTTATCATTCATGGTTGATTCCACAGGCTCTTACTGCCTGATGTTCCAGCCTGATAAAAGCCTTCTTGGGTTAGCTATCTACTCTGGTAGCTTCTTGATGAAGGGGAAATTCATAAAACCAAACATGGACAGCAAACTATTTCTCCTTTCTTCTTTACACCCTACCATCTCTTTACAGTTCTCTTCAAGATTACATAGATTGGAGAAATACTGTTTAAAGATCAAATTTCCAGCTAGTAGATAAACAAGTCCCAGAAATCTAATCCACAGCATGGTGATTATAGTCAACAATAAATAAAATTATTGTTTAATAAAAAGGATTATAAATGTAAAAATTGCTAAGAAACTAGATCTTTATTTCTCACCACAAAACAGAAATAATAATTATGTGGCATAGTATAGGTGTTAGCTAATTCTACAATAGTAATCATATTGGAATATATAATTATATCAAACCAACACATTGTACTCCTTAAACTTACACAATGTTATGTGACAATTTTGTCTCAGTAAAAGTTATATTGCACAGTCAGAGGAGCAGATCTGGACCTCTTCTCCTAAGCATATATTTAAAAGGAGACAAGAAGCCATCCCTTCTTGCATATGCCCCCAACTCATCAGTGACTCACCTGGAAGCCACCCCTTTGCATACTGTGCAGGTAGCCCCTCTCTCATTCCTAGCCAACTCCCTCCTTTATTCTGCATGTATGTGGCCTGAAAAGGAAGAAAGAGAGTGGTATGAGATGATTCTACAAAGCTCTGCAGGAAGTGTTTGGTTGGTGAACTTCTTCAGAGGTTCTTGCTCTCACTTCTGGGACAACATGAAAAGTCCTCCTGCACATCCTATAACACAGAGTTAGTGCTCACTCCATCTATGGTGAACTTAATTGATTTTATGTTTATACTGTCAAATTCAGTTTGCAAATTCCACTTCAAATGGTGCCTGTTCAGAAATATAACCTGATTTTTGGTAGTTGAAAGTGTAATCTCTCTTATCTAAATTCTTATGGTCCTTTATTTAATAACTCTATGACTCATTACATAGTCATGTGTTTTATGTTTATTTGTTTTCATAATTTTTTTATTAATTTAGGTGGTGAGATTCTTGAAAATAAACTTTATACATGAATAACACTTGTATTTCTCGCAGTACCACCAATACTCTTAGAATGAAATCATTCTTATTATGTGTAATTGAAGTAATTTTAATTCAGGGGACTAAACTCTACCTACTTAGAGTGTATTAATGGGCATTACCTCTAACAAATGGTAGGAAAATTTTGTTATCAGCTTGAATGGTAGAATTGCTTACAAACATAATAAACTTCTAGAAATATGTCATAAGGAAATACTTCAAGAAGAACAGAAGTACTTAAAGGTGTCTACTCTAGCATTATGTGAGGATCTGAAAACAAGTTTAGTGTCCAATAGGAAGGAGATGGCTGCAATTTTGACTCGTTAAGCAGATTGAAAACTGTGCAACCATTAAAGATATTCACTTTGAAAATATAAACTAAAAAGATACAGGAAATAATTGAAGTACTTGAATAAATAATAAAAATTTGAATAAACATGATTGAAATCGTTAAAACACTAATATATGAACAAACTGAAAGAAAAATGAATTGAGTGGGGAAGGACTGCATTATTTTGAATGTATTATATTTAATTGAAAAGTTAAAAATACATTTAAAACACACATTGATGAATAAAATAACCTGATGGATAACACAACAGCAAAAAGTCACTTCTTTCTGTGCATTAATAATTAGACTGGCTTTGTCAGTGGCTGAAAGGTCTCCATATCTTTTCCAAGTGATTATTATAGTCCCTGGCTCAGTACTTTCTGTCATAAAGAAGTGTCACTTTTCTTTGGAGCTCATTGTCATGTTTTCCTTGGGTCTCTATTTACTCCCCCACTTAGAGCAGAAGTGTCAAGTGATCTTGACAAGTCATAAATGAGAACTTGGCTAACAGAGAAAGCTGTTTAATTCTGTCAATCTCTATTAGCCACTAGTGGCTGTCATGGTATCAATTTAAATCTTTTTTCTTCTGTATATTTTGTCATCAGTGTTTTCTTCACTGGTAAATTGTGAGTTCTCTCAGAAGAACAGAGTTAATAAATTTGGGGTCCAGACTAGTTGATACGTAGTTAACTGCTCAATAAATGAAAGCAGCAAAATCTGTTAGAAAACAAATCACTGTGGCCAATCACCTCCACTTCTATCCAGCTCAGTAATTTCTTAAACATACACCACTGTTTCATTTTCTCTAAAACACGGACTCACAATAATGTATATGGGGGTATATATAGAAACTTCCCCCATGTAGCTAACTGAATTTAATGCAATGACCTAGGTAAAACAAAATATTGCAGTATTTTATACCCTCAGACCTTCACACTGTTAGCTGTTTGTGTTGTTAAGTTCTTCGGACCACCTTGTGATTATGGGCTCACGTTTCTGAGAAGGCTGATTTATGAGAATGATGAGAGTTTGTTATCATAAACCATTAACAAAGTAACAAATCTGCCCCAGAATCAACTCTGTGCCCTTGTCCTTAATTTAGGCAATTAAGCTAACTAGCCACAACCACCGAATTTTAATATGCTTTCCTCTTAAAATTATCATCATATATGGTGCTGTTCTGGAAAATTACCTTCTCTTCGTAGAGAAGAATCATTTCAGTTACATTCCTCCTTCACACCACACCAAGCCCTCAAGTTCTCATGCCACTCTTTGTTGTTGTTCTTTGCTTGTTTGTTTTGAGGCAGTTTATTATGACAGTGAATTTTCTTTTGCAAAATAAACTCTACAATAGGATATTATGTCATTACAACCCTACCTTCAATTAACCTCTTTCCAGTGATTAAATTAACACGAATAGATAGGATGCCATTCCAGAGTATATAACTTTAGGGTTACAGTAGTGGTCATCTCATAAAAGCAGTGCCTCTGTTAGAAAAAAGAATTTCATTTTGAATGCATTACTGCACCTAGATTTCATTTCTCTCTTGGTCCCTATTATAAAGTGATATTCCTGGAATTCAGTAGGTACATAATGTCAGTTTATTCTGCTTTATTCCTCCTCATAAACTGGAATGTTCTAACATAGCCAAAACAGCGTTAGGTCTTCCACGTTACATTTATTAGTCATTCAGGAACTTAATCGTCTGACTATACAAGCTTCTACCTGTTTCAGTAAGGCAATATTTACTTTCTTTTTATCCTTAGAGATAGAAAGCCTAATTGATAGAGAAAATTGAAATTGACAAGCCTTGAGAGGGACTGATTTCTACATAAAATGTTACCCAGTGTAATTTCTGATAGAGATGTCCAAGCTTTCTGTGATAAGAAGAGAGTAAATGTGTCCCTCAGTTAAGACGTGGTGAGTTGAGAGAAGGTGATGGTCAATGAGTGAGAAATGAAGAATTTCATATATCATTTCCAGTTCATAATCACAGTCACAATACTATCTCTATGTTTCATTGAAATTTGGAGGGATGCAGAAGGTGAGCCAACAGTTGCCAGTTTGGATTCTTATCCTTTCTGAGAACCCCAGTTATAAATTCTGGAAGTCTTTGGGGGAAAGAAGACTGACAACCATTGTTAGCCTGAAAATAAACATCTGGTTTCCTTACCGACATGTAGATTGAACCTAAGGAAAAATATGTATAGTATTCTTGTAAGTCACTGAATAGCAAAAGACCCATCAAAAGATTCCGGAGAAGGCAATGGCACCCCACTCTAGTACTCTTGCCTGGAAAATCCCATGGACGGAGGAGCCTGGTAGGCTGCAGTCCATGGGGTCGCAGAGTCAGACACGACTGAGTGACTTCACCATCACTTTTCACGTTCATGCATTGGAGAAGGAAATGGCAACCCACTCCAGTGTGCTTGCCCGGAGAATCCCAGGAAAGGCAGAGCCTGGTGGGCTGCCGTCTATGGGGTCGCATAGAATCGGACACAACTGAAGCGACTTAGCAGCAGCATTAAGAGATTCAGGCCCAGTTTAGCAATGAGCTGGAAAACTGTTAGGAAATTATTCAATACATTTTAAAAATTATCTTACAGATTAAGAATTCATCAGCATTTAAGATCACTGTCTTCTAGTTATAAAGGATATTAAATAGAATCCAAATGACTAGTGACCATAGTAATAAACAGATTATCCGGAAGGTTTCTCTTTCTACAATGGCTAAACAAAAAACTTAACCTTGCTTCTTTTGATAAAGCCCATTAACTTGGAAGAAGAAATACACAAATAAAAATAAATGTGTTGTGTCATAGAAATGCTGTCAACAGATCTGAAATTAAGAAATTTCTAAAAAGTGGACAACAGTTGAGAAGAGAACAAACATGAAATCCAACTTAGATGAAGAGAAAGAGAGGATCTCTCCCCAAAAGTAAACCTTCCCAACAGAATCAAAGAATAACCCAAGATCAGGGCTGGGTATTGGAATGGCAGAAAGCTGTCCACTAGTAGGCATCACAATTAATTTAAAGGCTGTGGAATATTTGCCCCCGTCTTCCCAATCTCAGGTTTTGGCTCATGTTTGTCCTCAAGAAAAAACTATTATTAAGGCTCCATAAATAAAGTGAGATCTGTTGAAGGAAACTCTCATTATTAAAATAAGAGTAAGAAAAAAGCAGGGCAGCCCATAGGCAGTCATCACAATAGATAAAGGGCCAAGAAGGCAAGCTCTCTGGATACCAAGGACCCACAAACTGAAGCCAGGACTTTTTGTGAGCATTTCTTGCCAGGGGAAGAGAGGTTTTCATTTGTTCTAGGGAGACTGCATTCAGTTAATAGTACTGTAAATATGAATAAACTCTAGATCACCAAGCTTTGGAGGAAAATTAAACAAAATCCCAAATGAATATTTTGATGCAAAAAATTAGAAGAGAACTTTAAAATGAGCAATATTACTATCCTCCAAGAAATTCAAAGAGCTATCACATCCATATAATAAAAACAGGTTGCTCTGAAAAAAGTAATTAAATCTTTGAGATGAGAATCATGATGTTGGAAATTTTAAAAAATAAATAAAGCAAGCAGCAGGACTGGGTAACAGAATGCTTCTCTCTGTTTTTCTGTATAATCTTTCTTGATGATTAATGTTTCATCTTCAGGCTCCAAATGGTGGCCCTCTTACCCAGCTCCAGGTCCTCCAAAAATAACCACAACCCTATAGGTCTCAGATTTTTTTTTTCACGAACATTCAGCATCAGACAGAGATCTCTTGTGGTAGCTGCTGTATGAGTTCCAGGGTCCAGTCTCTCACGGGCCTGAGCCTTTCAGGACCCATGGTCTCCCTGTGGTGATAGACGTAGGCTCAGTCTTATCCAAAACACTTGAAGGAGAATGGGAATGAGGGGACTGCCCCAGGGAAAAACAACCAACCAGTGGGAAAAAATAGAAATGGACATTATGGGGCCAATAAACTATACAAATCAACCAAGTTTAAAAAGTAAGAGTATGGAAAATCTGAGTAACATATTTAACATGGCTAATTTTGACAGTCATATACCTGGAGGTGTAGTCATTAATATATATTTTGCGTAATACACAACAATACATTTTGATCTGTACAATTTACTTAGGTAATTTTTCCTTTATACCACAGGCTGATAAAATTTAATATTAACAACAAAGTGATAGAATAAAGGATATAAACACTGAATGCAAAGGCATTCCTATGAAAAGTGTCTAGAATTAAAGAAATTCAAAATGAAAATTACACATTATTTGGACTCTGTGTTTAATGATAACCCGGTTGTGTGGTAACAATAACTGAGGTCTGGATATCAGGGAACCAGACTCTCATTTCCTCTTTTTCTAACCCATTCAATGACTTTAAGAATGTCACCTAAATCCTCTCAAAGTTACTCTTCAGACTCTACAGAGTCTCGTTCTACTGCTGTGTTAGCTTGGGAAGGAAAGGAAATTGTTTTTTAAATGTTCTAATATCTATCTAGCCATCTACCTACCTACCTACTTAAATAATAAGTATGAAAGTGAAAGTGTAGTCATTCAGTTGTGTCCGACTTTTTGCAAGCCCAAGGACTATGCCTGCCAGGCTCCTCTGTCCATAGAATTCTCCAGGCAAGAATACTGGAGTGGATTGCCATACCCTTCTCCAGGGGATCTTCCTGACCCAGGGATCTAACATGGGTATTCCGCATTGCAGGCAGATTCTTCACCATCTGAGTCACCTAAATCATAAGTATATATTACTATATGTAAGAAGATAGATAGACAGAAATAGTAATAACATAAGCGTGGATGCTGTTACTTTTAAAATAATTTAACACTGTTGACCCAGAAGGCATCAGATGTCATAACTTCTAAAGATACATACAATAATAGCAACCTGAACAGTTTTATTCTCTGTGTTTATATCTTAAGACAGCAATACCTTATATCACACATATAACACAAACCCCATTATGTGAGGTAGTATGAAGGACAGAGTACAAATACCAAGTCATTTGCCTTGATTTTTTTTTTCCTACAAAAATACAAACTAACCAAGCTTCACAAGTATATACAAGTATCCAGAGAAGTCCCCTCACTTGTTTCAAAGAAGAAAGATTTCAGTCCCAAATTCTCCAAACTAATTTTCTTGAAGCTATACTTGATGTCCTAAAAATGTGTCTGGAAAAAATCTAGAAAAAAATGTGTAGGCATCAGTGATAAGAATGGTTACAAGTCATCCTTGAGATAAACCAGTTGACTTTTTTTTTCCCATGAAATTATGTTCAAGGCCCTGGTTCTTGAGAACTTTATCAACTTGGGAAATTTAAAATACAATTTTGTCACTGATCAGTAATTTCCAAAATTATATTAAGTTGAAAATATTTGCAGTATATGACAAAGATTAGGGTTGGAGTCAGCCCTATGGAAACTCAATATTTTCAAAACCTTACCAGCATTCATACCCATACAATGTGAAATAAAATAATATGATTTTAAATGGTAACAGAATTTTTGCATTATAGAGTTCCTTGATGATGAAGTTAAGCCTGTTTCATAGAGGATGAACATAGTTTTGAAGGTCAATGATTGAAGATGAACAATTAATGAATGCATCTCTCAAATCATAAAACAGACAGCTGTTGGCCCAAGATTACATTGCTTCTTCTAATTACTGCCCATCCTATCCCCTGATGCAACCACATTGCCACATATCCACAATGAAGAGTGTTCATAGAGCTTCAATAACAGTGAAGAGTTCCAGGCATTAGGAAAAGAGGATTTTCCCCCCATAGTTTTAGGCACAGATTGAGCAGAAGTAAAGGTTAAACGTACATTTCCTTCATGATAGTATATAGAGAAGAAGGACAATAATTGGATCTTTGGGAAACTGGGAATTTAATATTCTTATTTAAATCTTCTGTTCAGTTCTGACTATATATTTAGATAAGAAAATATTCTAAAATACCATTTCAATTTCCTCTCCAAGTAATGTTTTGGCAAAATACTCAGAATACAAAGTTCCACAAGAATTTCTCAAATGGAGTCACTTTTTCTCCCATAACTACGAGGGCCATATTAAACAAATTTTCACAGCCTCTAGAGGTTTCTGGCCTATTTTATTACCATTTAAGCTCATATACTTCAATAAGTTGCTCTTGGTAAAAAGAATCATCAGTAAAAGAATTAAAAATAAGTTTTTATGATTTTTATTCAAGTCAGAAAGTCACATGATATCACAGTGTTTATAAACAGAAAACTTGTTGAGAAAGTTTCATACTATCTTTTATAATATATATGAATCTAAATTTGAATCAATCATTTTTTTTTCCTTTGACAAAGATCTGCAAACAGCTGTCACTGTCTTACTGGCAGATGAATAAAGGTGTGTGTTAACTAACAGGTATGAAATGTGCTAGACACCTAGGGATGTCTAAGACTCAACAGCTGATATTTTTTTTTCTGTATCTACCTGTCTCTCCCTGACTATAACCCCTTACATGTTAGGATACTAGGGGATGACTTCAAATGACCCAGCTTTGATAGTGATCTCATTTCTGTTATGATGATACATGTTACCTTAAGCAGTAAGTGAAACATAACATATAAAATAAGAGACTTTTTAAGATTCAGTGTTAGTTATTAAAGTATAACCTAGATACAGTGGAAGAGCAGATATAATATAAAGTTTGCTTAGTTTTGACAAATGTATATATGAGTGAAACCCAACCCCCTATCAAAATATGAGACATTTCCATCATGCCAGAAAGTTGCCATGTGTCACTTGCCAATCTGTCTCACCATGCCCCTCTCCACTATGCCACTGCCAGAAGCACTGTTCTGTTTTCCATCACCGTAGATGAACTTTGCCAGTTTAAAATTTTCATAAGAATGTATGTAGTCTTTTATGTCTGGCTTCATTCACTGAGCTTAATTTTGTTTGCAATCCATCCATGTTTTCCCATGTGTCACTAGTTCATTTCTTCTTATTGCTCTGTAGTACTCAAGTTTCTTAACATGCACAGTTGGTTTATTCATTCTTTTAATGATATAACATGGGTTGTTTTCAGTTTCATACTATTGTGAATAGTGATGCTCTCTATACACTTGTAGAAAGCTTTTTGATGATGTATGTTTTCATTTCTCTTTGATAAGTACCTAAATGTTGAACTGATTGATAATAAGAAAGATGTATGTCTAATTTTTTTATAACCTCCAAAATGTTTTCCAAAGGTTGTATACACCCAGCAAAAATATAAGAGAGTTTTGGTTGGTTCATATCCTTCCCAACATTTGCTCTTGTCTTTTTCATTTTAGCTATTCTAGAATGTATAGTGGTAACTCACTGTGTTATAAATTTGCATTTCCCTGGTGATTACGAAGAATTGATGCTTTTGAACTATGGTGTTGGAGAAGACTCTTGAGAGTCCCTTGGACTGCAAGGAGATCCAACCAGTCCATCCTAAAGGAAATCAGTCCTGTGTGTTCATTGGAAGGACTGATGCTGATGCTGAAACTCGAATACTTTAGCCACCTGATGTGAAGAGCTGACTCATTTGAAAAGACCCTGATGCTGGGAAAGATTGAAGGCAGGAAGAGAAGGGGACAACAGAGGATGAAATGGTTGGATAGCATCACTGACTCAATGGACATGAGTTTGAGCAAGCTCCAGGAGTTGGTGATGGACAGGGAGGCCTGGCATGCTGCAATCCATGGGGTCGCAAAAAGTCGGACGTGACTGAGCAACTGAACTGGACTGATGATGAACACTTAGTACATCTTCATATGTTACTGACTATATGTATCTTCTTTACTTATGTGACTATTCAAGTTTCTTGACCACTATTAATTAGTTGTTTGTCTTATTTTTTGGTCTCTTTGTTTTCAGATTTTTTTTTTAGGGGGAGCAGTTTTACATTTACAACAAAATTGAGAAGAAGGTAAAGAGACGCACTTATACTTTCTGTCCCCACATAACCTCCTCCATTACTAACATCACTCACCAGAATGGTACTTTTTTTGTTTAACCAAGGATGAATCTACATTAACACATCAAAATCACCCAAAGCCCATAGTTTACCTGAAGGTTCACTCCGTTTTCTTTAAACCTTTATCCAGATTGATTTATTGTTCATCTTTTATTCCATTTTTGTAGTTGAAGTACAATAGACTTACAATATTACATGTATTTCAGGTGTCTAACATGGTGATTTGATATTTTTATACATTATGAAATAATCATCATAAGTCTAGTTGCCATCCACTACCATATAGTTATTGCAGTATTGTTGAATATCTTCCCTATGCTGTAGTTTATGGTTTATACCTCCATGATTTATTTATTAATTGGAAGTTTGTACCTCTTAAGACCTCTTGATGTTGTACACTCTATGGGTTTAGAGAAATGTATAATGATTTGTATCCATCATTATAATATCACACAGTATTTTCACTGCCTTAAAAATCCTCTGTACTCTGTTTCTGTGTGTTTCTATCTCTACCAGCATCTTGTTAACAATCACTGATCTTTTTATTCTCTCCATTGTTTGCTATTTCCAAAATGTCATATAGTTGGAATGTTACAGCATTCAGCCTTCTCAAATTAGTTTCTTTCACTTACTAATATGCAAAAAGTTTCTTCCATGTCTTTTCATGGATTGATAGCTCAATTCCTTTTGTCTGGATGTAGCATTTATTTATTTGATTACTGAAGGACATCTTAGTTGCTTCCAGATGTTGACAATTATAAATAAAGTTTCTATAAACATTGTGTATGCAAGATTTTGTGTGCACATAAATTTTCAACTGCTTTGGGTAAATAGCAAGTACCACAATTGCCAGATGGTATATAAAAGTATGTTTAGTTCTATAAGAAACTGCCAAACTCTCTTCCAAAGTGGCTGTACCATTTTACATACCCACTAGCATTGCATGAATGCTCCTACTGCTACACATTCTCATTAGCATTTGATTTTGCAGATTTAGGTCATCCTAATAGATGTGTAGTGGTATCCTGTTATTGTTATAATTTGCATTTTCCTGATTACAGGTGATAAGGATCATCTTTTCATATGCTATTTGCCATGAGTATTTCTTCTATGAATTGTCTATAAAGGTCTTTGACCCAGTTTTTAATTGAGTTGTTCATTTCCTACTAAATTTTAAGAGTTCTTTGTATATTTTGGATATTATCCTTTTATCAGACATGTCTTTTGAAAATATTTTATCTTATTCTCTGACTTGCGTTCTAATTCTGTTGATAATGTTTTCAAAAGAGAAGTTTTCGCTTTTAACAAAGTACAGTTTATCAATTATTTTTCTCATGGATCATGTTTTTGGTGTTGTCATCACCACACCCAAGGTCTTCTAGGTCTCTCCTGTTATCTTCTGGGATTTTATAGTTTTGCATTTTATATTTAGGTCAATGATACAGTTTTTGGTTAATTTTTATGAAGGTCTATGTTTAGATTCACTTTTTTTCATATGGATGCCCAGTAGTTTCAGCACCCCGTGTTGAAGAGACTAATTTTCCTCTCTTGTTTTGCCTTTGCCGCTTTGTTGAATATCACATAACTGTGTTTTTGTGAGTCTGTTTCTGGGCTCTCAATTCTGTTCTGTTGTTCTAGTTCCCTCTCTCTCTCTCTCTCTCTCTCTCTCTCTCTCTCCCCCTGGCCTTCCCTTCCTTCCACCCCCTTTTCAAATGTGACACTGTTTGCTCTTTGATTTCTTTTAAGTCTTGAGCTTGGGTCACATTAGTTTCTTGACTTTGTTCTACTTCAATATTGTGCTAGCTATTATGAGTCTTTTACCTCTCCCTATAAACTTTACAACAACTTCTTGATATCTGTAAGATAGTTTACTTAGATTTTAATTGAGATTATATTTAATCCATAGCTGAAATTAGGAAGAACTGACTTCTTGCGATACTGAGTCATCCTCACCATGTATATGAAATAGCTCCCCATTTTTTTTATTTCATTCAGAGTTTTATAGCTTTCCTCATATAGATCTTGTCTGTATTTTGTTAGATTTATACCTAAGTATTTAATCTTTTTGAAATGTGTTAGTGTAAATAATGATCTTCGCTAGTGGCTCAGATGGTAAAGAATCTGTCTTCAGTGTGGGCAACCCACTCCAGTATTCTTGCCTGGAGAATTCCATGAACAAAGGAGCCTGGAGGGCTGCAGTCGGTGGGGTGGCAAAGAGTCAGACAGGATTCAGTGGCTAACATTCACACGCACACACACACATACACACAATATAAATATTGTATCCTTAACGTCATTTTGCTTTTCCATTACTGGAATACAGGAGAACAATTGACTTTTGTGTATTAACTTTATATCCTGCAGTCTTCCTAGAATTGCTTATTAGTTCCAGGAATTTTTTGGTCAAATCTTTTGGATTTTCCACATAGTCTATCATCTGTAAACAAAAATAGTTGTAGGTCTTCTTTCCAAATATGTGTTTTTATTTCTTTTTCTTTACCTTTCACATAATCTATACCTTTCAGCATAATGTTGAAAAGGAGTAGTGATAGGGGGCCATCCTCAATGTTAGTTGTAGGTTTTTGGTAGATAATATTTACTAAGTTGAGAAAGTTATCCTCTACCACTAGTTAACTGGAAGTTTTTACCATGAATGAGCTATGAGTTTGTCAGTTGTTTTTCCTGTGTTTACTGATATGATCATGTGATTTTTAATTTTAGTCTGTTGATGTGATGAATTACTTAATTTGATTTTTCAAATATTGAACAAGATTTGCATACTTGACAAAAATCACACTTGGTTATAGTATAAAGTTCCTTTTATACTTCTTTGGATTTTATTTGCTAATAAATTGTTGAGAATTTTTACATCTATGTTCATAAGAGATATTGGTTTGTAGTTTCATATAATGTCTTTGTCTAACTTTGGTGTTAGGATAATGTTGGTCTCATAGGAGAAGTTAGGAAGTATTCTTTTCGCTTCTGCCCTCAGAAAGAGATGTAAAGAATTGGTAGAATTTCCTTCTTAAGTATTTTATAGAGTTCACCAGTGAACCTACCTAGGCCTGGTGCTTTATGTTTTAGAAGGTCATTAATTATTGGTTCAGTTTCTTTCATATATATAGGCCTGTTCTTATCATCTAGCGCTTCTTATGTGAATTTTGTCAGATTGTGTCTTTCAATGAATTGATCCATTTCCTCTAGGTCAAATTTGTGCCAAGGGTTATTTATAGTATTGCTTTCTATTCCTTGGGCTTCCCTGGTAGCTAAGCTGGTAAAGAATCCACCTGCAATGCTAGAGGCCTGGGTTCAGTCCCTGGGTTGGGAAGATCCCATGGAGAAGGGAATGGCTACCTGCTCCAATTCCATAGACTGTATAATTCATGGGGTAACTAAGAGTCAGACAGGACTGAGCAACTTTAACTTTCTTTTTTTTTTTTTTAATTTTTTTTTTTATTGTTTTTGCCATACATTGTCATGATATCACCATGGGTTTACATATGCTTCCCCTCCGGAACCCCCCTCCCTCCTCCCTCCCCCCCGGGAAATCTCGCTGCACCAGCCCCAAGCATCAATCTTCTGCTGGCGATTGATTAGACATATGATAATTAACATGCTTCAATGCCCTTCTCCCATATCATCCCACCCTTACCCTCATCCACAAAGTCCACAAGTCTATTCTAAATCTGCGTTCCTTTTGCTGTCTCACATGTTGGGTTCTCGTTACCGTCTTTCTAAATTCCATACATATGCGTTAATATACTGTATTGTTGTTTTTGCTTCTGGCTTACTTCACTCTGGATAATGGGCTCCAGTTTCGTCCATCTGAGTAGAGTTGCTTCAAATGAATTTTTTTTTAATGCTGAGTAACATTCCATTGTGTATATGTACCACAGCTTTCTTATCCATTCGTCAGTTGATGGGCATCTAGGTTGCTTCCATGTCCTGGCTATTGTAAACAATGCAGCGATGAACATTGGGGTACACGTGGCTCTTTCAATTCTGGTTTTCTCAGTGTATATGCCCAGCAGTGGGGTTGCTGGGTCATATGGCAGGTCTATTTGCAGCTTTTTAAGGAACCTCCACACTGTTTTCCATAGTGGCTGTACTAGTTTGCATTCCCACCAACAGTGTAAGAGGGTTCCCTTTTCTCCACATCCTCTCCAGCATTTATTGCTTGTAGACTTTTGGATGGCAGCCATTCTGACTGGTGTAAAGTGGTACTTCATTGTGGTTTTGATTTGCATTTCTCTGATAATGAGTGATGTTGAACATCTTTTCATGTGTTTGTTAGCCATTTTTATATCTTCTTTGGAGAAATGTCTGTTAAGTTCTTTGGCCCACTTTTTAATTGGGTTGTTTATTTTTCTAGAATGGAGCTGCAGGAGTTGTTTGTATATTTTTGAGATTAATTGTTTGTCCGTTGCTTCATTGGCTATTATTTTCTCCCATTCTGAAGGCTGTCTTTGGCCCACTTTTTGACAAATGGTGCTGGGAAAACTGGACAGCCACTTGTAAAAGAATGATACTAGATCACTTTCTAACACCATACACAAAGATAAACTCAAAATGGATCAAAGATCTAAACATAAGACCAGAAACTATAAAACTCCTAGAGGATAACATAGGCAAAACACTCTGCCATAACCCAAAGCGGGATACTCCATGACCCACCTCCCAGAATATTGGAAATAAAAACACGAATAAACAAATGGGACCTAATTAAAATTAAAAGCTTTTGCACAACAAAGGAAACTATAAGCAAGGTGAAAAGACAGCCTTCAGAATGGGAGAAAATAATAGCAACTTTAACTTTCTTAATTTTTTTCTTAGATAGCCTGGCTAGAGGGTTAATGATATTTTTAGTCTTTTCAAAGTACCACCTTCTGTTCTTGTTCAACTTCTCTATTAAATTTCTGCTTTCAATTTCATTGACTTCTACTGTAATTCTTATTATTTCTTTTTAATTTTCTCTTATTTTTTATAATTCCCTGAGGAAGGAACTTAGATGACTGAGTTTAGATCTTACTGCTCTTTATATATATATATATGTATATACATATATATATATATATTCAATGCTGTACGTTTTCTTCTATGCACTACTTCTGCTGCATCCTGCAAATTCTGATCTAAGTTTTCATTTAGTTCAAAATTTACATATCTTAAAATTCTCTACATTTCTTCTATGATCCATGTGTATTTAGAAGTATGTTATTAAATCTCTGTGTATTTGGAGATTTTCCAGTTATCTTTGTTACTGATTTCTTGTTTAATTTCTTTGTGTTTTGAAAGCAGATATTGTCTGATTTCTATTCTTTTAAATTTGTTAAAATGTGTTTTATGGCCCAGAATGTATCTATCTTGCTAAATGTTCCATGTGAACATGAGTAGAATGTGTATTCTGCCGTTCTTGGATGAAGTAGTCTATAGATGTTATTATAACCAGTTGATTGATGATGTTGTTCAATTCAATGATGTCCTTACTGATTTTCTGCCTACTATATATCTTTCTATTTCTTAGAAATATTTAAGTATCCAGCTCTGATAGTGAAGTCATCTATTCTCTTTTCTATCATTTTTGCCTCATGTAATTTGATCCTTTTTTGGTTAGGTATATACACATTAAGAATTATGTCTTAAAAATTAACTCATCACTATGTAATGCCCTTCTCTAGCCTTTTAACTTTCCTTATCTTGAAGTCTTCTCTTTCTGATATGATATAGCTACTCTTGCTTTCTTTTGATTATGTTAACATGGTGTATATTTTTCTCCGTGCATTCACTTTTATATCATGTGCTTTTTATATTTAAAGGGGGTGGGTTCTTGTAGGCAACATATAGTTGACAACTTATGTTTTTTGATATATACTCTAATAATCTCCATCTTTCAAGTGATAAATTTAAACCACTGATATTCAAGGTGATTACTGATATATTTACACTGTACTGTTTTCTATGTGTTGCTGCTGTGCTTTATTTTCTTTTCTAAAGAGTAAAGTTAAACTTTACAGTATTTTTTTTCTATATAAAAAAATTATAGGACATGTTTATGGGGACTCCTAGCACAGGTCTCCCCTCTTTTTCACTAAGAGTTTCACTTCCTGCTGACAATCTAAAGCCATGAAGGGAGGGCAAATGCCCCTGCTCTTTTTTTCATATTTTTGTCTTTTTTACTTTTTCTGCCTTTCTTGGTTTGAATTGAACATTTGATATACATACATTTTCTCTTCTTTCTTAGCCTATTAGCTATACTACTTTTTGTTTGTTTACTTTTCAGAAGTTTTCATTGAATGCCAGGCATAGTGGGCTAAAGAAGACTAGACTGAAGTAAGTTACATTAATGAGTAGAAAAGTGTACACATCTCCTTCTCTCTGACCACTAGCATCAATCTAGTCTTTCAAACATCATGACTCGGTCTTCGCTAATTTACCTACATTCAGTGTACCACAGGATTCAAATGATATGATGGCAGGAAAAAATCTTTCCTTTATCAGAGCTTGGGGTCTAGTGCCTAGAGCATTTCTCGTAGGTTTCCTGTCCCTTTAGCAGGTTCAGAGCACTGCATCTCAGAATAATGTCTCTCTGTTCTCACCCCTAGCTATAGATAGTCAGTATCTGGTCTCAATGTAAGGCTTAGAGTGGACTGTTAGGTATTCCTCAATTCTTCCTCCGCCTTCAGGAAGCTCATACACCTCAGAAAGGGTTTCTTTCAGTTTTCCAGCTCCAATTTCAATCTTTCTTATTAATACTTGGTGAAGAACCTTGGAAAAGAGTTGTGGGTAGTAACTTTTTTTCAAGGCTCCTGGGTACTCTAAATGATCTTGCCTTCCCATAACAGCCTTTACAAATTCATCACAAGGTCATCTATTCTCTTCTTTCCTTCATATAATTTCCTCCCCTTTCCACTACTCTGTCAAGGGTGCATAGAGCTATGGGTCTCTTCTTTCATAGGAGGGATTCATTACTTTCTAAATTTCAGTTCACTAATTTTCTTTACAAAACCATACTTTCAATGGGCATTTTAAAAATGTGATTTTACAAGTTTTTCAGCTTGTTCTAACTTTTCAGTTGGAATCAACGCTCTCTTGAGATATATAAGCAGAAGTGGAAATAGTTTCAAATTTTTATTTTTAAATGTAATACATGTTCAGCTTCAATATAATGTATTGTATTCATGGTATATAATATGAAAAGCAGTTTAAATTTGCCTTATATGTTCAATATATAAATAACAAATATGTGTCAGACCTTCAAATAATTAAAACACTGATACATGATTTCTTAATTGATCTCCTGAATATCTGATCTTAGCAAGAGGATTTTAACAAAATTTTCTCTCGTTCTTTTATGAAACAATAGAGATCCTTCATTTCCAAATAAAATTTAGCTTTTATAATGACTATGATTTTTAAATTATATTACCTCCTACCTACCTGAAAATGCTTGTGTGGCCTACTGATGGAAAATCAGGATTCAAAATATGGTTTTAAAACCTCTAGTTGAAAATTCATGAGACACATGACATATCTCATTACTTATTACCAGACTTGTTTCTTTCTTAAGTCACATTAAATCTAGCTTGTTTAACCCCAAATGTCAAAAATTTTTGAACTTTTGTGACTTTCAGGTGTCTCTTAAAACTAAACTAGTTCTTAACATATTAGCAACAGAAGCATTTCTAGATGAGTAATAGTAAAGTTGGTTCCATGAATGGAATGCTTGAGCACTGCCTTAACCTAATGGGGTATTATAGACTTTCAGTCCTTCTGAATATTTTTGCTTTTTTAGAATGCTAAGGTTTAAGAAGATTTAATTATTTATTAGAAGGGTTGGTATTACTATTTATTGAAATAATTCAAACACTATACCAGACAGAAAAAATAGCTTTGAAGACAGCTTCAAAATTTGAATTTCAGAATTGAGCAATGGAAATCATCCTAGGTAAGTCCTTTGACATGAAGATCCCTCATTAGAATAAGTGATTACATTTGCAAAATATCAGTAACATTTCTTTATAACCACAATTGTATTATTTCAGTGGTCTCTGCCAGTGAAAAGAGACATGTTTTCCAAGTAATATGGTGCCATCAGGTCTTCTATCACTTTATTTGCATTTCATCAATATGTCATTACATGGAAAATTAAATCAAAGAAGATGGTACAGTAGGGAGTTATATATGGGATGTAGTTACATGCAATGTGTTTCTCTACATTCACCTTTTATCAGGAAATAACTTATCTAAATTGGAAAATTTCTTTTATAATCTAAAAAGTAATCAGAACCCATGTCAACACACTTGTCCAACAGGCAGTTTAAATTCAAACAAATATTTCTTTCTTTCTACTACCCCTGAGCTTCTGCATTTCTTCCTTTTCTAGTTGCTTTAGGTGTAAAGTTAGGTTATTTATTTGACTTTTTTCTTGTTTCCTGAGGTGAGCTTGTATTGCTATGAACTTTCCCCTTAGCACTGCTTTTACTGTGTCCCATAGGTTTTGGGTTGTTGTGTTTTCATTTTCATTCATTTCTATGCATATTTTGATTTCTTTTTTGATTTATTCTGAGATTTGTTGGTTATTCAGCAGTGTGTTGTTGAGCCTCCATATGTTGGAATTTTTGAATGGTTTTCTCCTGTAATTGATATCTAATCTCACTGCATTGTGGTCAGAAAAGATGCTTGGAATGATTTCAATATTTTGGAATTTACCAAGGCTAGATTTTTGGCCCAGGATGTGATCTATTCTGGAGAAGGTCCCGTGTGTGCTTGAGAAAAAGGTGAAATTCATTGTTTTGGGGTGGAATGTCCTATAGATATCAATTAGGTCTAACTGGTCTATTGTATCATTTAAAGTTTGAGTTTCCTTGTTAATCTTCTGTTTAGTTGATCTATCCATTGGTGTGAGTGAAGAAATGCAGAAGCCCAGTGGTAGTAGAAGGAAAGAAATATTAAATATCAGGGCAGAAATAAATGCAAAGGAAACAAAAGAGACCATAGCAAAAATCAACCAAGCCAAAAGCTGGTTCTTTGAGAAGATAAATAAAATTGACAAACCATTAGCCAGACTCATCAAGAAACAAAGGGAGAAGAACCAAATCAACAGAATTAGAAATGAAAACGGAGAGATCACAACAGAAAACACAGAAATACAAAGGATCATAAGAGACTATTATCAGCAACTATTTGCAAATAAACTGGAAAAGCTGGATGAAATGGACACATTCCTAGAAAAGTACAACTCTCCAAGACTAAACCAGGAAGAGATAGATAATCTTAATAGACCCATCACAAGCACGGAAATTGAAACCGTAATCAGAAATCTTCCAACAAACAAAAGCCCAGGACCAGATGGCTTCAGAGCTGAATTCTACCAAAAATTTAGAGAAGAGCTAACACCTATTCTACTCAAACTCTTCCAGAAAATTGCAGAGGAAGGTAAACTTCTAAACTCATTCTATGAGGCCACCATCACCCTAATTCCAAAACCCGATAAAGATGCCACAAATAAAGAAAACTACAGGCCAATATCACTGATGACCATAGATGCAAATATCCTTAACAAAATTCTAGCAAATAGAATCCAACAACACATTAAAAAGATCATACATCATGATCAAGTAGGCTTTATCCCAGGGATGCAAGGATTCTTCAATATTCGTACGTCAATCAATGTAATATACCACATTAACAAATTGAAAAATAAAAACCACATGATTATCTCAATAGATGCAGAGAAAGCCTTTGACAAAATTCAACATCCATTTATGATAAAAACCCTCCAAAAAGCAGGAATAGAAGGAACATACCTCAACATGATAAAAGCTATATATGACAAACCCACAGCAAACATTATCCTCAATGGTGAAAAACTGAAAGCATTTCCCCTGAAGTCAGGAACAAGACAAGGGTGCCCACTCTCACCACTACTATTCAACCTAGTTTTGAAGTCTTGGCCACAGCAATCAGAGCAGATAAAGAAATAAAAGGGATCCAGATTGGAAAAGAAGAAGTAAAACTCTCTCTGTTTGCAGATGACATGATCCTCTACATAGAAAACCCTAAAGACTCTACTGGAAAAGTACTAGAGCTAATCAGTGAATATAGTAAAGTTTCAGGATACAAAATCAACACACAGAAATCCCTGGCATTCCTATACACTAACAATGAGAAAACAGAGAGAGAAATTAAGGAAACAATTCCATTCACCATCGAAACAAAAAGAATAAAATACAAGTATTTCTAACTAAAGAAACAAAAGACTTGAATATAGAAAACTATAAAACACTGATGAAAGAAATCAAGGAGGACACAAACAGATGGAGAAATGTGCCATGTTCGTGGATTGGAAGAATCAATATAGTGAAAATGAGTATACTACCCAAAGCAATCTATAGATTCAATGCAATTCCTATCAAGCTACCAGAGGTCTTTTTCAGAGAATTAGAACAAGTAATTTCACAATTTGTATGGAAATACAAAAAACCTCGTATAGCCAAAGCAATTTTGAGAAAGAAGAATGGAACTGGCAGAATCAACCTACCTGACTTTAGGCTATACTACAAATCCACAGTCATTAAGACAGTATGGTACTGGCACAAAGACAGAAATATAGACCAATGGAACAAAAAAGAAAGCCCAGAGATAAATCCACGCATCTATGGACACCTTATCTTTGACAAAGGAGGGAAGAATATACAATGGAGAAAAGACAACCTCTTTAACAAGTGGTGCTGGGAAAACTGGACAGCCACTTGTATAAGAATGAAACTAGAACACTTTCTAACACCATACACAAAGATAAACTCAAAATGGATCAAAGATCTAAGCATAAGACCAGAAACTATAAAACTCCTAGAGGATAACATAGGCAAAACACTCTCCGACATAAACCAAAGCAGGATTCTCTATGACCCACCTCCCAGAATATCGGAAATAAAAGCACAAATAAACAAATGGGACCTTATTAAAATTAAAAGCTTCTGCACAACAAAGGAAACTATAAGCAAGGTGAAAAGGCAGCCTTCAGAATGGGAGAAAATAATAGCCAATGAAGCAACGGACAAAAAATTAACCTCAAACATATACAAGTAACTCCTGCAGCTCCATTCTAGAAAAATAAACGACCCAATCAAAAAAATGGGCCAAAGAACTAAACAGACATTTCTCCAAAGAAGACATAAAAATGGCTAACAAACACATGAAAAGAGGCTCAACATCACTCATTTTCAGAGAAAGGCAAATCAAAACCACAATGAGGTACCACTTTACACCAGTCAGAATGGCTGCCATCCAAAAATCTACAAGCAATAAATGCTGGGGAGGATGTGGAGAAAAGGGAACCCTCTTACACTGTTGGTGGGAATGCAAATTAGTACAGCCATTATGGAAAACAGTGTGGAGATTCCTTAAAAAACTGAAAATAGAACTGCCATATGACCCAATAATCCCACTGCTGGGCATACACAGCGAGGAAACCAGAATTGAAAGAGACACGTGTACCCCAATGTTCATCGCCTCATTGTTTACAATAGCCAGGACATGGAAGCAACCTAGATGCCCATCAACTGACGAATGGATAAGAAAGCTGTGGTACATATACACAATGGAATATTACTCAGCATTAAAAAAAATTCGTTTGAAGAAGTTCTACTCAGGTGGACGGAACTGGAGCCTATTATCCAGAGTGAAGTAAACCAGAAGGAAAAACAACAATACAGGATACTAACGCATATATATGGAATTTAGAAATATGGTAATGAGAACCCTGCATGAGAGACAGCAAAAGAAACGCAGATGTATAGAACAGACTCGTGGACTCTGTGGATGAGGGCAAGGGTGGGATGATATGGGAGAATGGCATTGAAACATGTGAATTATCATATGTGAAATCAATCGGCAGCCCAGGGTTGGTGCTTGGGGCTGGTGCACCGAGATGACCCAAGGGGAGGGAATCGGGAGGGAGGAGGGAGGGAGGTTCTGGAGGGGGAGCATATGTAAACCCATGGCGGTTTCATGTCAATGTATGGCAAAACCAACACAATAAAGTAAAGGAAATTAAAAAAAAAAAGAAACAAATAAAAAACAGAGCATAATATTGAGAAACTAAATACTTAATTTTTAAAATTTTTTTTCCAGTTGACATATTTCCCTGTATTATGCTACATTTTTTAGAATTCAAACACTAACTTGTCATATTGTTCCTTTAAGTTTTTTATCTTTACAACTTAATGCAGCATCTAATTTTGAAAGTAATCTCTACATACTACAAATATGAGAAAGAACAACACAGAGATAATGGTATTCATGACTGATATTTGGCTATCCTCACCCTGAGAATTTATTCTGAAATGTTGCAAACATATTTGCAACAGGGCATATTGTTTTCATCTCTAATAACCTACATGATGAACACAGCTGACTGGGAGTAGCCTAGCCATTCACAACTTCATTTCCACTTACTAGTCAAGAAATTTATTAAACAGACTGTGTCAGGTAGACTTCGTTAAAAGATAAAAGCCAAGATGTTCATGCCTGCTCTTAAGAGGTGCTCTCAGATACAGTTTTGACCAGAAGGAATTCTAGTTATATTTACTATGCACCCATAGCAAATAATGTGGAAACTCGCACATTATACGCAAGAACATATGTACATACGCACAGCTAATTATACACCCCTAATTTTTAAATGCATATGTAAGTATTGATGCTGTCATAAAGACATATTTTTCTACTCTACAGAATGTGAATCTATCTTTTAGTAAACAGGACAACAAAGATGCAGTGTGCTACAATTACTTGATTATTTGGGAGGAAAGGTTGTGACAGAAGCTCTCTCTCATGTAACATGACCATTGATCTTTACTAAGTCACTGAAGTGCTTTAAAAATGTACCTTTTACCCTAGAATGAAATTCTCTAGAAGTAAACATTCTAAAGTGTTTTCTAAGTTACTGTATCAGAACAAAAGCAACATATATCTTAAGTACAGATGAGAAGAACAATCGTGTCATAAGTCTTTCAACTGTATGCTGTCCAAGAGTTCTCTGCCCAGTTCACGTTAAAAAAGACATATGTTCGTAAAGTTGGATTCAAAATATTTTTCAATATTAATAGAACTGAAAGGGTACACACTCGAAAACACGAAGCATAACATTAAGATTCCCATGGCATTCCCAGTTCTAGCCATTTTTCCCCTTTAGCTTTAAAATTTATTGCATTCTGAGTAATATCATTCTTTTAAGATGGAAATATAGAATATTCAAATATTTGGACAAAGAGACACTTTCACCCTGTGTGCCTCCATAGATACAGATACAGATATATGTCCCACATACCATGTTGTAAAATGGCACTTTATTCGTATAACTCCCCTCCTCATTATATACTGTAAGTTCTATGGACAGAGATAATTAACTTTTCTAATCACTATTGATTACTCTTGCAGCCACAGTGCTAATATGTAATTAGTGATCAATATATTTTGTTGAACTTTATTCATTCATTAAGAAAATACTTATCAAACACATTCTGCGGGCACTTTGATGGCAATGAGGATTCTGACATGAATATAACTAAGACGCTCATAGTCTAATAGGAGGAATAATACAATGCAGTGTGACAAGGCCAACAATAAAAGAGTGCATCATTTATAAAAGTATCACAGAAGAGGGAGGACTTAATTCTTTCCGTTGAAGTCTATGAAAGATTCCTGAAGGAAGTGACACCTGAGCTGGATTTTCAAGGATGAATGGGTCTCTGCCAGATGGATCATGAGGGCAGATGTGATAAAATTCTAAATAAATGGTACACTGTTTGAAAAAGACACACTGGACATGATGCTAAAAATTGACTCAACACGTATTACTAAAACATAAAATGAATCAGTTCTTTGAGTATAAAGTATTTCTCACACCACAAAGAGTGAAGTCTCACTTCAAAAATCTTGACATCTCTTATATTTCTACTGCTTGATCCTAATCTTTTATAATATTATCACTTTCAGAGTTCCATTCTAATTCAGTCAATATGTTCCACTTACCAGCATGAGAGACAAAATTGAGTCACATTTCTTCCATTCAAATTATATTTTTAAAGACTCTGTTCTATTTCTTCAGAATCCTTCATTACTAATTGCTTTCAGACTCCCAGGAGTGACATCTTCATCCAGAGGGTCCATGTTAGTCACTTTCAACTCAGGGAGGGAATCTAGGAAAGCAAGCTCCATCAGCGGAAGGGTCATGTTCCTGCCTGCTGCACTGTGGCTGCTTTCACTGGTTGCTGGTGTAACCTGGGCAGTCAGCCCAAGCAAACGCAGTCCAGGAAGGCGAGACATTTCCTGGGGACAAATGTACAGCGGCTTGGGCACACACTAAGCCCAATGTTTGCTGAGCCAACATCCAGGTACAATTCTTGTCCTACTAAATAAAGTGTTTCCTGCCTCCATGCCTAGCCCCAGATGAAGCCATAAACTAAGTAGTCTCATGCTTAGGTCTCACATGCAACCTTCTATTTGGGCTCCTGGCATGAAAATTGTTTAAGACACAAATCTTTTTATTTATATACACATACACTACACACATTTATACACCCCTATACTATGCCTTTAGAAATATTTTTCATCCAAAACAATCCCAGATTTAGAGGGGTTTCCTATTTCAGCCACATGCTATACCATGAACAGCCTTTTTTGAAGTTTCCTGGAGTTCTGTCTCTTCCAGGCACACTGCTGACACTGATTACTGTTTCCCATCCTTGGGTGAATGATACTTCTATTTGCGAAAATGTTGAATTCAATCTTACCTATACAATACTTCTCAAATAAATGTCCTAAAGCATAACTTTTACTGTATCAGTTTAAAATGTTTAATGCTTTTCTACTTCATATCCAAATGTGGCCACACACTTAGCCTAACATCCAAGGGTTTCTATGTTCCAGTTTCATGCCTTTCCACTGATAGTATAGTCCTCCTTATTATATAGAATAATTATATATTCTGATACTCTATTATCATAAAGAATTAGATATCATCTACTGGTGGGCTGCCATCTTTGAGGTCGCACAGAGTCGGACACAACTGAAGCGACTTAGCAGCAGCAGCAGAAACTTCCAATTCAATCATTTTATTTTACTGATGAAGAAGCAGACATGGAATTTCAAAGTAATAATATGGACTTCACATTTTACCATGGTATATTCAGTTCTGAGGAAAGTGCCATAGAATGTGCTCATTACATATTTGTTGCATATAGTTTCAATCCATTAATTTTTAAGTTTATTTCCAAGGTATATACTGAAGTATACATACAGAACCTGACTCACAACATCCATAGTGAGTATTAAAACAAATCAAAATAAAAATTATACATTTATCCATATTCACCCATCAAAGGACATAAATTAGTGACAACTGTAACTACCATATTACTTGTATTTCAAAAAATTAATATTTTTTGAACACTTCAGCATGTGTCAAGCATTGTTCTAATACTTAAATATGTTGGCCAATGCAATCTTCAAAACAATCCAAACTATAGATTGTTATTGTTCAGTCACTAAGTATTAACCTACTCCCATGGACTGCAGCATGCCAAGCTTCCCTGTTCTTCACCATTTCCTGGGGTTTGCTCAAACTCATGTCTATTGCATCAGTGATGACATCCAACCATCCCATCCTCTGTCACCCCCTTCTCCTCCTGCCCTCACTATTATCATATTCATTTTACAAAAGATAAAACTGAGATCCAAAGGAATCACCTAACAAGTACACCAAGAGAAGAACATAAGAAACTTTGGGCTCTATCTTGCATAGGAACAGAGAGTGTCACAGATAATTCCAAGTTGTCCGGCTCAAGTATCTGGTTGGATGGAAATGCTAACAAGATGTCAAACTCTGGATAAACATTTTTGGGAGTGTGCCTGTGTATTTTAAGTGTTAGATTCAGGTAGTTATTTTGTTAGAGGGAATTCTAAGATATCCAGGAAGAGATATTAAGATGGCAGTTGGCTTAGAGGTTGGAAGAGAAGTCATGAGTGAGGATATAAATCTTGGAATTACTGACTTATAACTCATATAGTATCTATACCTAACATGTACATATATGTATATATGGGCTTCCCTGGTGGTTCAGCTGGTAAAGAATCTGCCAGCAATGCGGGAGATCTGGGTTTGATTCCTGGGTTGGGAAGATCCCCTGGAGAAGGGAAAGGTTACCCATTCCAGTATTCTGGCCTGGAGAATTCCATGGACTGTATAGTCCATGGGGTTGCAAAAAGTCGGACACGACTGAGCGACTTTCACTTCACTTCATATATATATACACTCACTTGCTCATATACATATACATACAAATAGTCAGATAACTAACATATAGAACTAGCCCAGTTTCTGAATTCAGAATATCCCATTTTTTGATACTAAAGTTTAAGGATCTATATAAGTTAGGATTGAGTTTAGCTGCTTGTAACAGAAACCAGATTACAAATATTACTTAGGTAACATGTCTGGAAGTAGGTAACTTGGGGTCAGAGAGATCTGTTAGGAATTTAGGCTCATTGTATAGCTTCCTGCTCTTCCATCCAAACAGTGACATTTGCTTTCATTGTGTTGTGCTGTATTCTAGGCATACAGAAGAAGAACGTTAAAAGGAGAAAGTGTAGCAGCTATATGAGGGAAATAAATCATTCTATTTTGCTTCCACTGGCTCTAATGTGTTACAAGGTCATCCTTATTTTAAAAAAAAGAGAGAGAGAGACCTGGTAATCAAGTTCTTATCTGAAGACTGTCACCTTAAATAAAATTGAAGTTCTATGACCCAGATAACCACAACAGTGTGATCACTCATCTAGAGCCAGATATCTTGAAGTGTAAAGTCAAGTGGGCCTTAGGAAGCATCACTATGAACAAAGTTAGTGGAGGTGATGGAACTTCAGCTAAGCTATTTCAAATCGTAAAAGATGATGATGTAAAAATGCTGCACTCAGTATGCCAGCATATTTGGAAAACTCAGCAGTGGCCACAGGACTGGAAAAGGTCAGTTTTCATTCCAGTCCCATAAAAGGACAATGCCAAAGAATTTTCAAACTATCACACAACTGCACTCATTTCACATCCTAGCAAAATAATGCTCAACATTCTCCAAGCTAATCTTCAATAGTATGTGAACCGAGAACTCCCAGATGTTAAAGCTGGATTTAGAAAAAGCAGAGGAACCAGCGATCAAATTGCCAACATGTGTTGGATCATCAAAAAAGCAAGAGAGTTCCAGAAAAACATCTACTTCTGCTTCATTGACTACGACAAAGCCTTTGACTGTGTGTATCACAACAAACTGAGGAAAATTCTGAGAGATGGGACTACCGTACCACCTGACCTGCCTCTTGAAAAATCTGTATGCAGATCAAGAAGCAACAGCTAGAACCAGACATGGAACAATGAACTGATTTCAAATCAGGAAAGGAGTACATCAATGCTGTATACTGTCACCCTTCTTACTCACTTATATGCAGGATAAATCATGTGAAATGCCAGGCTGGATGAAGGACAAGCAGGAATCAAGATTGCTGGAAAAAATATCAATAACTTCTGATATGCAGATGACACCACCCTTATGGCAGAAGGTGAAGAGGAACCAAAAAGCCTCTTGATGAAAGCGAAAGAGGAGAGTGAAAAAGTTGGCTTAAAACTCAACATACAAAAAAAAATAAAAAGACCATGGCATTCAGTCCCATCACTTCATGGCAAATAGATGGGGAAACAATGGAAACAGTGACAAACTTTATTTTCTTGGGCTCCAAGATCACTGCAGCTGTGAATTTAAAAGACTCCTGCTCCTTGGAAGAAAAGTTATGACCAACCTAGACAGCATATTAAAAAGCAGAGACATTACTTTGCTGACAAAGGTTTGTATAATCAAAGCTTTGGTTTTTCTAGTAGTCATATATGGATGTGAGAGTTGGACTATAAAGAAGGCTGAGCACCAAAGAATTGATGCTTTTGAACTGTGGTGTTGGGCAAGACTCTTGAGAGTGCCATGGACTGCAAGGAGATCCAACCAGTCCATCCTAAATGAGATCAGTCCTGAATATCCATTGGAAGGACTGATGTTGAAACTGAAGCTCTAACAGTTTGGCCTCCTGATGCAAAAAACTGACTCATTGGAAGAGGTCTTGATGCTAGGAAAGATTCATGGCAGAAGGAGAAGGGAATGACAGAGGATGCGATGGTTGGATGGTATCACCTCCAACTCAATGAATTTGAAAAAAACCCCAGAGATGATGAAGGACAGGGAAGCCTGGCATGCTGCAGTCCATGGGGTCGCGAAGAGTTGGACACAAATGAGTGACTGAACAACAACAACTACTCTGAGAAAGAGTATAAATATCAGAAATCAGTTGGCATGCCTGTCAGAAAGTGGTTGTGTTTTAGAGCTATAATAGAATTTGAAACTGCCTAGTCTCCATTTTCCATATGGAAAAGCTAACATCATTTGCTGTAGGAGTAGGCAGAGTTGATAGTAAGTGACTTTGGTAAGAATTCTAAGTGTAAGCCTTAATGTTCTGGCTTTGTTAAGTGGCACATCCATCCTACCACCCCACAGTATGAACCACCTACAAGTTTATTACACTGGTCTAACAACCTTATCCCAGAGTTTCTCAACTCTCTCATGCAAATGGCCATCATCATACTCATCACACTGTACCTAATTGTTTGTTTATTTGCCCTCTTAATTGGAAACACCCCCTGGAGCAGGCACTGAGACTTATGTATTCATCTTCTCTCTTCCCTTTTCCCCCCAGGGTGTCAGAGAACAGTCAGCATACAATAGATAGTTAATAGGTTCTTGTTAAATGAATTAGCCTCACACAGAAGATTATAACCTCAGGATAATATTTTAGTGGTCTCTGATGGAAGGATGTTAAGCATTCTTGTGATGTTGAATTTTACCCCAATAGCCCCTGAGCCATTGGTTAAAATCATTATTACAATATCATAACCATAGATCTTAGGGCCATAAAAATCATCTGATGCAGTACCTATGTTCACATAATCTCTTGTTTTATCAGACTTGATTAAGGACTAAAGATATCACATTGTCCAAGTTTACTGGATTAATAAGTGGAAAGGGGCATTTAGTGTTATTTATATTGTCTTTCAGTATATCACATTGCGAGAACTTTAATGGTATGATATATTTCACATTTATATTTTGTATGTTCAAAGTCTAAACTGGTCTATGCAATTTTAGATTACTGACTTCTTGTTCTATCTTTAGGTGAAGATGCAAAGGTTTTCACATACATGATATTGTAAATGGACAACAGTACAGAGAGCCAAAATTTATTATCAAGATTGAACTTGAGATTTTCCACTTGCAGGGATTGATACTCATAATACATCTTTAGCATCCCTCCAGGGCAGCTTAGATATTCTACTTTCTATTTGTAACTGGGAAAATAGAGGTTAAGATAAAGGCCAGAGCAACTGTCAGAAAGCATTAGTTTTGCTACTCTGTAAACACAGCCATTTGCTTAAATTACACTGGCTTTTAGCATCCACACTTTTGTTACATGCAACATGGCCAACACTATTTTCTCAGCACTTTACTCATTTGAAAATGAAAACATGCATTTTATATGATTAAATAAATTAGACCAGGCTTAGAGATGACACACAGTCCTTGTCCCCAAGGCCCAAATGATATCAGGGAAGCCTATTAAAAGCTAGAAAATGGGCATAAAGACAATTGTGTATGGAATTAAACATGAACTTATACATTTATCATTTATTTCTTATATTACATATATCTTTTATGTTAATATTATTCTTATTTATGTTACAGGTAGTCATGTGAGCTCTATTCCCCTGAAACATACATTTCATTTAATATTAATGTATTGAATAAAAGTGATTTGTGTTTCTGTACCAACTAAGTGCAACATACAGAGGAAGGGAAAAATATGGAAGTAGTTTTAGCAATGAAAGATAATTGAGTAAATCAAACAGTATCAGATGGAGTTTGTATATCAGAGTTATAGCCCCTGATATATCCAAAGTGTTAGTGGCTACAATTCTATTTACAAAATATACTGTTTTTTACATAGTTGAACCAATTTAACCCTTTCCAAAACTTTGTAATGTAAAAAATAACAAGTTTTCTTATTTCTAGATGAGGAAAATAAGGCTCAGAGAAATTCTGCCACCTGTCCAAATTCTGAGAGCTATGAAGCCCCAGAAACAGGAACCACAGCCTTAAATCCAGACAGTTCCACTCTAAACTCTCCTCCTTTTATTTCATCCTCTTTTCCTGTTGTTGGAAGTGAAGCCGCCTGGGTTACGGTGGGCAGAGCCAATACATATTGTAAGAACCAAGTTGATGTTTTACAGTTTTGTTTTAAAAATTATTTTCCAATCTAATTTAGCTGCTAAATAAATACACTAGAGACCAGTAATCATTTGAAATTTTAATCACTTGATAAAAGTATGAAATACCTGAACAGTAATTAGTTCTGCTACATAATTTCCTTGATGTACTACATTTAATGATTATTATGCTTTTTAATTCATAATTGTCTAACATCTACCTAGCTACTGCTGTGGGATAAAGAGACTCTTTGCTGTGATATGTATGCCCTGTTATCCTGTCTTTACATTGCTCTATGAAATCTGATTAGGAGTAGAAAGGATTAAGGTCTATATTAAAATAATGGTGGGAAAAAAATGATTCTGAAAGTCAACAAAGGGAGGTAAATGGAGAATAAATTGTTTAACACTTGTTCATTCTTTTAAAAATGTATACATTTCCTTTGTAGAAAAATTTTAAAAGTCAAAAGACTTTTTAAGAAGTTTTTAAAAACTGACTCCAAAAAAGATTTATTTTGCATCATTCAGAGCCTTCTACTTAGCATTGTTCTTATAACCAAAGTTTCCTCCAAATTACAATATTCTTTATAATACCACAACCTTTATATTTATATCTCTTCAGTGCTTCATAGCTGAAAAGATAATTTTCACACATTTTCTATCTTTGATCTTTGTCTGTGTTAATTTGTACATCCTCTTTCATCTACATACTTACTATATTTCTCCAATCATTCTCTCTTTTGTTTAAAATGTTAGCTCAGGAGTTACTCTTGCATCATAATATCAAGATATATGTAAGTATTCAGCTTTGAAAATATATAGGATATTTAAGTTTTTTAGCTAAGCAAGGAGATAAATATCCTGAACATCATGCAATAAATTTCATGACAAAATATTTCATAAGATCATCTAGAATCTCCTCATTCTCTTGGATCATAGAGACTTAAGAATTCCAGAAATGTAGTGATACTGTCATTGGCCTAAAATATTCAAAAGTAACTTTCTATTTCCCATCTCTATCTGAGTTCCCCCTGAAAAATAGTTGATCCTTTCCATAGACCAAACCCCATAACTGTTATATGTGCATCAATTTTTCATGACAAAACTTTTGCATAAACTTTTGAACTCTACGTGCCAAGTTAGCTTGTCTGCTGCTATTCTTCCACCATCCTATAGCTCAGTTCCTCTGCTTGAAGTTATGTTACCCTGGAGTGTCTGTTCCATACACCCATATTGCTTAATACTTTATATATTTCTGTTCAACTTCATTATTTTGTTCTATATCTAAACTAAGGCCATGTACAAAATGGGCCCGGGCAAGAGATATAAATGGATGAAGCTGGACTTCAGGGGTCTCATCCTCAGTCTGTACATCCCTTCCATGCCAGTATTTATGGCTCCCCAATAATTCTCTAACCAAAATCTGCTTTGACAAAAGAGTACTATAAATATCAGTTAAATACTTTTGTAAATTTAAGTCACCTTACTGAACAGCTTTAATATTTAACAGGTAACTCTAATTCTGGAATAAAAGACCATTAAAGATACTTCAGATCAAATGAGGAAGAAAAATTCATAAGAAGGTTGTGATGAAAACAGTAAAGGGTAAAGAATTGAATTTCTTTCTGGAGTACTAATTTGGCTGATTCTTTATCTGGATCAAAATTTGAATTTGTGACCCTAAGAGTTGTTTCCTCTGCTATGGTTCTCTGACAGACATTCTTGAAAGATTAAGGATGAAATCCTTAACATTTCAGTTTAAAGACAAAATATAGTATTTGGGTTAAGAAGAATGACATCAAACTAGTGCCAACAGTAAAACATTCCAGCTCTTCTATGTCATCTGCACATGTGCATGCTCAGTCTTGTCTGACTCTTTGTGTACCCCATGGACTGTAGCTTGCCAGGCTCCTCTGTCCGTGGGATTTCCCAGGCAAGAACACTGGAGTGGGTTGCCATTTCCTCCTCCGGGGGATCTTGCCAACCCAGGGACTGAATGTGTGTCTCCTGCATCTCCTGCATTGGCAGCTGGATTCTTTACCACTGAGCCACCTGGGAAGTCCCTATTTCATCTAATATTTGAAAATATTATGGAAAAGGAAAATATATTCTTGGGGAAGAAAATTTGGAAATGGAGACATCCTTGGGAAAGCAGGCAATGTAACTGTTAAAGTATTTAATTTGTAATAACTCAAAAGGCACCAGAGTATTCCCCACCTCCTCTATCATTTTGCCTACCATCTAAAATGAAATCTTGCCATTTTTATTGTACTTGGAACAAATAAATATTGGATATGTTATTAAAATGTCAACCTTAAGATAAAAAACGGTCAAACACATCACCTTGATTTTTACATGCTTATACCTTGAAGCTTACAACTTAAAGCTTACATTTAACAATCTTAGTAATGGCAGAAATGCCATATCTCTCTATGGCAGATTGTATTTTCCCAAGACAGTTGCACCAATATAGGTCCCATCTTACATACTCTTCATGTAATGTGATATCAACACTGATCAAGATCCCTTTTTCTTTCTCTGCCTCTCTCTCTGACCCAGGCACTGTGGGGACTGAGCCACCATGAGGCAAACAAGGCCATACTAGCCCACATGGGGAGACTATACAGAGAGCTCCACATGGAGAGAAGCTGAGTTCTGTTACTGACATCTAGTCACAACTGCCAACTATGAGCCTTCAGATGATTCCATTCCCTTAGCCTTGAGTCTCCCAACTGAGGCCCCAGGCATTGTGGAGCAGAGACAAGCTGTTCTCTTTGTGCTGCAAATGTTAATTCTCATAATCCACTGCTAATAAACGATTGTTTTACTCAAATGTTTTTGTAGTTTAGTTTCTAAGTCAGGTACAACTCTTTTGCTACCCCATGGACTGTAGACTACCAGGCTCCTCTGTCCAGGGATTTTGCAGGCAAGAATACTGGAGTCAGTTGCCATTTCCTTCTCCAGCCTATCTTTCCGACCCAGGGATAGAACCCACGTCTCCTGCATTGCAGGCAGATTCTTTACTACTGAGCCACCTGGGAAGCCCTTAACTAAAATACATTTGCATAATGTTTAATATAGCCACAGTAACTGAAACATCATCATATTGGAAATAATACCCAATGTTTTCATTTTCTACTCTTGACTTCTGCCATTAGTGCATTCTTGGTTGTTTAAAGAAATGATGAGCCAGGGCCACATCATCCACTCCATTCTTTCAGTGTCCTCAAATAGCCTATGCAGGCTCAATACACTTATAGAGGTAGGACAGGCAAAACTGTATTTCAAGACTCAATTAACAATTTACAAGGCACATGGGAACAATGTATTCTTTATCCTTATCTGTGATGGAAACCAGATGTAGAGATATTTAACTTGTTTCAACAGGTATTTATTGAGTATCTTCATGTACCAAAGAAGATATTTACAACAACCTTATGAGATAGGACACTATCACAGATAAGATGTACAAAGGTTAAATAACTTTCTAGAGCTAATTGCCAGTGGGTGGTTGAATCAAGAGTCTAGCTTATACCTCCATTATGACAAATATATGCTTTTGTAGCTTGCTTTATTTTTATAATAGGATAATAATAGTACATTTTGATAATGGGATAATAATAGTACATTTCACTAGATACTGTTAAAATATAAAAATGAGTAAGATATAGTCTTTACCTTCAATAAGTTTACATTAGAGTTTTGAGGCATTGAGTTGTTGCTCTGGAGACTTAGTTGTTGAAGCAAATATGCTAAAAAACTGTAATGTGAGATAAATTTTAATAAAAGACTCAAGAAAGGTATAGGAAACTGATTATATTCAGTTAAGATAAAGAAAGGTTTCATGGATGTAATGGTGCCAATCTTGAAGGCTAAGATTTTATTTTAATGGAGAGGAAAAATTACTAATTCCATTTAGAAGGGATTGTACAGCAAAATAATATGAAGGCATTGGGAATATTTAAAGCTTTGATTCAGCTCAGTACTCAGAGAGAAAAGAACTCATTAATATTTTAAGATGGAAAAACTGCATATGTTTATAGATTTAGGGGAAGGAGTAAAGATTTTAAGGACAGATATAGAAGAATGATGGTTGTCTTGGAAAAGGTAAGAATGAAGCAGGTTGAAGAAGATGGAAATGGAGCTGTTTGTGAACAGAAAGGAGAGCACCTCATTTTTGGGAAATAGAGGAAACTGTAGCCATAGATTAGGTGACTGTGCATGAAAGGATAGGGTGTGGAGAAAGGATGCCTGTGGCAACCTTGGGTCCTCAAGTGGATAGGAAAGGGGATTATATAAATGGTGGGAGTGAGAAGAGGGCTTGAAGACAATGGGGAAAGTTTCAAATTATTTTGAAAGGGAATGGTAGAAGCAAATGAATAAGGAAAAACCCAAGAATTGTCAACAGTGTCACTCTCACAATAAATATTCGCCTCCCATGCTAGCTGCTGAGAATACAATAATAAACAAAACAGATACTGACTCTGCTTTCAAGACAAAGACTAGGTAAGCTAACGGGGAATTACTATTTAGTGAAATACAGCCAAATAGAAGTCTATTCCATAGTCTTCTATGAAGGCATAGCTTAGGAGGGATGCTGCTACTCTGCTATGTCGCTTCAGTTGTGTCCAACTCTGGGCGACCCCATAGATGGCAGCCCATCAGGCTCCCCCATCCCTGGGATTCTCCAGGCAAGAACACTGGAGTAGGTTTCCATTTCCTTCTCTAATGCGTGACTTCAGTTGTGTCCAACTCTGTGCAACCCTGTGGACAGCAGCCCACCAGGCTCCTCCATCCACAGGATTCTCCAGGCAAGGATACTGGAACAGGCTGCCAGTGAGCCTTAAATCTGCAAGTCAGAGGAATACTTTCCAAAGCACATGACATCTAGATTGAAAAGAACAAAAATAACAAATCAGTAGGTTTTAACTAAGCAGAGAGAGGAGTGGAGGAAGTATTACAACACATGTGAAATAACCCACAATTACAGGAAGTCTGGCATATTTTTCACTGAAAATAGTACCTTCTTTCTTTATATGTTACATCAAGGAATGCGAACTAAATCCCCAAGATATTAGAGAAGCACTGTAAACTTTTACACTGGAGAACAATCAGCTCAAGTCTACATTCTGGCAAGACGTTTTAGTCAAAGCTCTTGGTGGTGGGGCGGGTGCGGGGGGAGACAGAATCCCACTTGAGCTGACTTAAGCAAAAGAGAGAAATTTTTATATATGATAGTGCTTTTCCACCTTTTTTTTTAATCCTGGCACAGAAGGAAAATGATAATATTTGTATAGCACCCTGGGGAAAACAGACAAGGCTGCTTGTGGCAGGAGGCAATCAGCCTGGGGACTCCAGCTGCCCTAAGGGCTTGAGGAGTGAATATCGAAGTACAAATCTTAAGCATACCAGCTGGGGAGCTCAGATCCATTCTGTGAAATTATAGACTTAGGGATAAATCATGAACCTGAAAGACTGGATGAGCCTCATGAGGTGCTGAAGCTAGAAACTCTAAAGCCATCAGAAGTCAGCCTTGCCTCTCTGTGTTTCTGGGGAAGTGGAATATTATTTCTGCTCCTTACTGTATATAGACTCCCTTCTTTCTCCTTGAGCTAAATTTTTTCTTCCTTGTGTACATAGTGGGCTTTCCTGGTAGCTCAGCTGGTACAGAATCTTCCTGCAATGCTGGAGACCCCAGTTCAATTCCTTCGTCAGAAGTTCCCCTGGAGAAGGGATAGGCTGCTTACTCCAGTATTCTTGGGCTTCCCTGGTGGCTCAGATGGTAAAGAATCTGCATGCAGTGCAGGAGACCTGGTTTAGATACTTGGGTTGGGAAGATCCCCTGGAGGAGGGCACACAACTCACTCCAGTATTCTTGCCTGGAGAATCCCCATGGACAGAAGGACATGGTGGGCTACAGTCCATGGGGTCGCAAAGAGTTGGACATGACTGAGCAACTAAGCACAGCATGACACATGGCAGCAGATACTGCCTCATAACTACCACAAGATTTAGTTCTTCAAGGAAAAATATATAATAAAACTTCATTAACAGTTCTTAGTATCAACGCCAGTTCCCATGGAAGAGGATCTGACTAGTTCATGTGTCCATCCTATTGGATTATCATCAGGAAGAAGTAATAAATGTAGGGCCCCAGAGGTCCACCATCACGGATTGGAGATAGACATTTCCAGAAGAAGGCGCTGTGGAAGCTGATGCTGGAAGGTCCCTCTGTCTGGACTATGTCCAGAAGGGAAGGCAATGTGGAAGTCCTGGAGAGGTGTTGAGAAGCTGCTGCTGTATGCTAAGAAAGGGTGCAGAATGGTCAGGGCTGGAGAGAGAGCAATACTATAGAAGCAGAGAGATCAGAACAAGAGTGTAAAGGCAGAACTATGGCTTGGGGGTTGATCGCATGTGGGTATAAGAGAAAGGGAGCCAGATCTCTGGCTTGAACACGTGGAGAGGATGTTATCTTTCATTGAGAATGGACAAACGATGAATAACAAGTTTAAAAGATGAAAGAGTCTTAATACTGAACAACAAATTTAAAGTTTCCATGGGAAATCCAAGTGGATATACCCAATTGGTAGCCGGTTAGGAGAGACTAGAGTTCAGAAGAGCCACCTAAGAGAATAGATTGGGAGTTTATTAAGTAATGATTGAAGTTAAAGACTGAAAGGGATAAACTCATACAAGAGTTTAGGGTGACAAAGTAAGTGGTTTAAAAGTAGAAAGACCGCTAAGAAAATCCACATTTTAAGGATGGTCAGAATTTAAAAATTCTCCCAAAATGTGGAGAAAGAACACAAGAATAAACAGGGGTGAGGGTAGGGGAGTGAATGGCAAAAGAAAGGACTTTTTTTTTTTTTTTTTTTTACAAGTAGAAGGCAGACAATAGTGCCAAACACTGTCAAGAAGTAAAACAGAATGAAGAATAAAAAAGGCTCCAGGCATTTAGCAAAAAGGACCTTAGCAAGAAAGCAGTTTAAATAGTGGGATGAGTACAAAGGCCAAATTAGAAAGCATTTAAGAGTAAATGGGAGGTGAGAAAGTAGAGCATGAATAAGACTTACAAGAAGTTTGGCTGTGAAAGAGCAGAGAGGCATGCCAATAAGTGTAGAGGGTTATGGGCTGAGGGAGTGTTTTATTTTGTTCTTAAATACAGCACATGCATTCCATATAATGGGGCAGCTGGCTGGCATCCTCCAACTAGAGTACAGTTTGAAATGGTGTCAGTAGCTCAAAAAGAGTGCTGAAACTTCGCTACATGTGCCTAAAAATGCAGAAAAATGATGTTGAACATCAGGATTCAGAAGTGGATTCTCTGGTCATTGAACATATCTGGAGAACAAAACCTTCAAGTTGCTGAGAGATCACGGTCACATCACCCATATGGGAGTAACCGCAGCACATGGAGACAACCATTATGGGAAAGCAACAGGCTGTTTCTAAGCCCCAAATGAAGCTGCTCATAAGCAACAATAAACCAAAAGAAACAAATGAAGGAAAATTGAGGGCTATGAAATATACAGTATGCAATGAATGCAAATAAGAAAAGGAGCGAGATAAGGTGGTAACTAAAGAAGCACATAAGATCAAGGAAAGGTGTGTGTGTGCTGTATTGTTTTTATGAAATGGGAGATACTTAAGCCTTTGGTATCATGTCCAACACATAGCAGAAACTCAATACATAAATAAATAATAGTCATGAAAAAAAAAAGAGAGAAGGAGAGAAAGGAGAGGAGAAAGGGGTAGATGGAGGGAGGGAGGAAAGGGATCTGCAGGCTCAGTAGAGAGACTCCTTCAAAGCTGATGTCATTAAGGCATGGAAGAAAGCATAAATAAATGACACAGCATAGTGCCAGTGAAGTTTGAAAATGCTGGTTTCCAGAAGCCAGGGGTTAATTTTTAAATTGACTGAAATGTGGATTTTTATAAGTAAAAGGTTTTAGAAGAGAAATAAATAAAAATAAGGGTAGAAATATATGAAAAATTAGAACAAGTCTCAGAAAACAAAAGTTGATAACACCTAGGATAACTGTAACATCTTCAGAATGGTGTTTATGGGGTGAGTTGATCTACTCTTCCTCAGCTTTCATCAACAAGAAAGCAAAAATTTAAACATAAACCCTAGCATTTGTTAATTATTTACACAAGAAGCCAAACTGTAATCTCTAATGAGAACCAGATGTAACAGGATGTTGCAGTGGAATGAAGCCTCCAAATAATTAATATCACATTCTAATTGAGGTACAAGATAAACATGCAAGATTTCAAACGAGAGGGCCAAGGACCAGTTCTGTGATTACTAATCTCTTACCCACATTTAGCACATAAAACATTTGGGAATCTGAGGGGAAGGCAGAAGAAAAAAGAACTCTCACAGAGAGCTGGTTTTTTCAGAGATCCCCTCCCAAGTAGAAGCTGGAGTTGCTTCCTTGCTTATCTCATGCCTAGAAAATGATGCTTCTAAGGGAGCACTCAAAGGGTGTTTCTCCAGTGTCAGGAAAGACTCGGAGGGTTGTTGTCTGCCTCATATCTAAGCAATCAAGGCTCATAACACTGGGACCAGCCAAAGCCTGGGAGGAAGGAGGGAAGAAGTATCTGCACTGGGATGGCACTGCATTGCATGTCTCTCAGGGCGAAGGGGCCTAGGTCTTCCTAAGTGCTTTCCCTAATGCCTCCTAAATAAAGCAGGTCTTGCATTGACTGAATCATTCTTACCGTAGAATGTTTCCACAACATATTCTCCACCAAAACCAATTTTTGGTTAATAGCTTGTTGACATATGAATACATTCCGCAATGTCAGCCTCTTGGGACACAGGTAACAGAAGCCTTACTAAAACCCTGCTTGAGAGCTAAGAAAAGTTGAGCAGAAAGAAAGTGGAAGCAATGTGCCAGAGTCTAAGGAGCTCTAGAGGACATTATAAGGAAGTAGTGTGAGAAGATGTGTTAGTTAGCTCTGTCAGGTCCACTGATTATGAGTGATCCCCAAAGATGAGGCATCTCCAGGGAGCTCATGAAAGTAACATGACAGAAACTGTCGCCAGGCCCAGAGAGTGTTGATGCCAAATCATAAAAGCTTTCTTCAGGTAAAACTTTCCTTCCTCTGCCCTCATCCATATTCTAACCATGAAAGGATCAAAAACTCTATTAGACGAAAAAGAGGATAGAACTTCTAGACTGAGAAAGAATCTCGCCAAGACCTTCCCATCATTTCCTGCTATAGGAAGCCAGCCTGGATGGGTCCAAGGAGGGAGAAAATTAACTTATAAATTTAGAGTGTTAATTAATACATCAGGCTGGATATATTAATTATGGAAATGAGACTATGATCTGTGCCTTGAAGTCTTTGGGGGAATTTTAATTATTTCTGAGTGACCAAAAGTTATGGGCTTGTCCCAGATTTTATGAAGGAGTAGAATAAATGCTATCCTCATGCAATAAGTCTGAACAGTGAAAAAAAAAAATCAAGTTGTTCTCTGATTGTCCCATGAGACCCTGTTGTTCATCAAAGTGTTTATACAGGTATTCATAGTCCTTCCACCACTAGCTCTGTTTCCCCAGGCAACAGAAAAACAGACATTTCTAGTATCTTTCGGTTTTTATCTGTCTTTAAACTTGAAATTCTAAAAAGCAATAAAGGAATGGAAAAATCAGATGGAACCTAAAGTTATTTTATTTCATAAAATGTCGAAACACAGTTTCTTTTCACTTATATTCCATAAGAAGTGAGAAATTAGAAGTGAGTTAGAAGGAAAATTCCTTCTACTGACAGGACATAATCTTCTGTGCTGAATGCATCCATACATTCTTAGATTAATTTACTCTTTTACTAGTGTTTTTTAATGCTTTTTCTCGAAATACATTTATTAATTAAATGATCCCAGTGAAACATATTTGTTAGGAGAATAATGAAATCTGTGTTAGCGTTAAAGAGTATTTCTGCCCTGGCTGATTCTAGTTTCACAGACTGTAGATCATTTGTTCTGGGTAGAGAGCTTTTTATTGCCTACATTCTGAGAATTCATGACTAAACTGTGGAATGCTGACTTCCACAAACAACACTTGAAGAAATGAAAGTAATCATCTTGAAGTGAACCAAATTCTTTGTCTATGCAAAGCAACCCACAATACACTCAAGCTAAATACTAGAATTTGAGGAATCATTTCTATCAAAATCACACATTGATTAGCTGAATATTCACACAGTGCCTGACTCAGGCACTGGAAAATAAAGCAGGTTTTGCATTGATTGAAACATTCTTACAGTGCAGTGTTTCCACAATATATTGTCAACCAAAATCAATTTTTGGTTAATAGCTTGTTGATATATGGGTATACATTTATAAGGGTCTTTTGAGACTTAAAATATTTGAGAAGTAAAATGTAAGTTTATTTTTCCTGTGACAGACTTGTTTCAATTTTTCTTTTGAGATATAATGTTTTCTTAGTTTTTTGGGATACTGGTATTTTTGCTGAGTTTGAATGATAAATTGGAAGGGCAAAAACATAGTAAAGGTATGTTGTAGAATAATTTTACTTGAAAAAGTCATAATAGAAAACACTTTATCTGTTAAAAGTTCACATGTCTTTTAAATATTTTAATATTTCCTTTCAATGGAAATAGACCTACAGTGCTATGAAAGAGAATAAAAAATATTTCCATGGTCAAAGAAAAATCTGCATCATACGGTACATCTATTTTTAGTTTACTAAGTCAGACAGAGACAAATGCTGTATATTATCACTTGTATGTGTAATCTAAAAAGTACAACAAACTAATGTATTAAATTGAAGAAAGTGGGGAAAACCACTAGACCATTCAGGTATGACCTAAATCAAATTCCTTATGGTTATACAGTGGAAGTGAGAAATAGATGCAAGGGGCTAGATCTGATAGACAGAGTGCCTGATGACTATGGATGGAGGTTCAAGACATTATATAGGAGACAGGGATCAAGACCATCCCCAAGAAAAAGAAATGGAGAAAAGCAAAATGGCTGTCTGAGGAGGCCTTACAAATAGCTGTGAAAAGAAGAGAAGCAAAAAAACAAAGGAGAGAAGGAAAAATATATCCATCTGAATGAAGAGTTCCGAAGAATAGCAAGGGGAGATTGGAAAGCCTAACTCAATGATCGATACAAAGAAATAGAGGAAAATAATAGAATGGGAAAAACTAGAGATCTCATCTAGATGACTAGAAATACCAAGAGAACATTTCATGCAAAGATGGTCTCAATAAAAGACAGCAATGGTAGGGACCTAACAGAAGCAGAAGATATTAAGAAGAGGTGGCAAGAATACACAGAAGAACTGTACAAAAAAGATCTTCATGACCCAGATAATCACAATGGTGTGATCACTCACCTAGAGCCAGACATTCCTGGAATGTGAAGTCAAGTGGGCCTTAGGAAGCATCACTACAAACAAAGCTAGTGGAGATGATGGAATTCCAGTTACGTTATTTCAAACACTAAAAGATGATGCTGTGAAAGTGCTGCACTCAATATGCCACCAAATTTGGAAAACTCAGCAATGGCCACAGGACTGCAAAAAGTCAGTTTTCATTCCAATTCCAAAGAAAGGTAGTGCCAAAGAATGCTCAAACTATTACACAATTGCACTCATCTCACATGCTAGTATAGTAATGCTCAAAATTCTCCAAGCCAGGCTTCAGCAATATATGAACTGTGAAGTTCCAGATATTTCAAGCTGGTTTCAGAACAGGCAGAGGAACCAGAGATCAAATTGGCAACATCCACTGGATCATCAAAAAAGCAAGAGAGTACCATAAAAACATCTATTTCTGTTTTATTGCCTATGCCAAAGCCTTTGGCTATGTGGATCACAATAAACTGTAGTAAATTCTTAAAGAGGTGGGAATACCAGAGCATCTGACCTGTCTCTTGAGAAACCTATATGCAGGTCAGGAAGCAACAGTTAGAACTGGACATGGAACAACACACTGGTTCCAAATTGGAAAAGGAGTACATCAAGGCTGTATATTATCACCCTGCTTATTTAACTTACATGCATCATGAGAAACGCTGGGTTGGATGAAGCACAGGCTGGAATCAAGATTGCTGGGAAAAATATCAATAACCTCAGATATGCAAATAACACCACTCTTATGACAGAAAGTGAAGAAGAACTCAAAGAGACTCTTGATGAAAGTGAAAGAGGAGAGAAAAAAGTTGGCGTAAAGCTCAACATTCAGAAAACTAAGATCATGGCATCTGGTCCCATCACTTCATGGCAAATAGATGGTGAAACAGTGGAAACAGTGGCTGACTATTTTTTTAGGCTCCAAAATCACTGCAGATGGTGACTGCAGCCATGAAATTAAAAGACGCTTACTCCTTGGAAGGAAAATTATTATCAACCTAGGCAGAATATTAAAAAGCAGAGACATTATTGGTCAATAAAGCATCTAGTCAAAGCTATGGTTTTTCCAGTAGTCATGTATGGATATGAGAGCTGGACTATAAAGAAAGCTGAGAGCCAAAGAATTGATGCTTTTAAACTGTGGTGTTGGAGAAGACTCTTGAGAGTCCCTTGGACTGCAAGGAGGTCCAACCAGTCCATCATAAAGGAGATCAGTCCTGGGTATTCATTGAGGACTGATGTTGAAGCTGAAATTCCAATACTTTGGCCACCTGATGCAAAGAGCTGACTCATTTGGAAAGACCCTGATGCTGGGAAAGATTGAGGGCAGGGGGAAAAGGGGATGACAGAGGATGAGATGGTTGGATAGCATCACCAACTCAATGAACATGAGTTTAGGTAAACCCCGGGATTGGTAATGGACAGGGAGGCCTGGCGTGCTGCAGTCCACAGATTGCAAAAAGATGGACACAACTGAACTGAACTGAGTGTATATAACAGAAAAGAACCAGACTCACAGGTACAAAAAATAAAGCAGTTGTTACCATTGGGATGGGGGGAGGGGTAAGGGATTAAAAGATCTAAACTACTATGTATGAAATAAATAAGCCACTAGGATATATTGTAAAGCACAGGGAACATAGTCAATATTTTATAACAACCATAATGAAGTATCATTTTTAAAAACTCTGAATCACTTTATTGTGAATCACTTTATAAATCAACTATATCTCAAATGAAAAAATATTTTAAACTAAAAAATTTGAAAAAGAGAAATCCAAGAATAGAATTTGGACTAATAAGAATTCAAAAATCCTGATCTAAACCACTAACAGGTGTTCGTTTTTTGCACTCTACTGAATGGAAACACTTCCTATTCATCACCAATCTAGAAGTCTTATATTTAGTCTCTAATTCCAAATCCATTTCTTAACGTGGCACAGGGTCTAGAAAGTACAGAGGCTGTGTTTCATACCATAGAGCAGTGTCTCTGGGAAGAGATTAATAAGAGCTTAACTTGAAGTTTTTACCTTCTGCCAGAGAATGCCTTTGCATGAAAGCAATTTTAAAAACTCCCCACTGTAATCATTTAAATAAAATATATCCACAGCATTGGAATTCAGAGACTCACTTGTTTACTTCCACATTTCCCAGGAAGAGGGCATATGATTTCTGTAAGGACAGTACAAATCATGGTCAAAACATAGCCAAGCTCCTCCATCAAGGCCAGTGTTGTTGGAAAGACAATTGCCTTCTTTGCTCAGTAGGTCATTTTATTTCTAGAATTTTGAGAAAAAACCAACAAAGCACTACCTGACAAACGCTGATCCACACAATTGGCATTATAAATTTCATGTCAGAAAATTGAGTACTTTGTGTCACATAGAGTTGGAACTCTGACTGTAGTCCCAATATCTTTATTGCAATTTATGCCCTGAAAAACAGTTTTTAAAACAAAAATTGATATGGTTGTGACATTTCTTTGGGCCTCTCCCCTGTCTGTCTGCATAATGCATACCTGCTTAGCAGAGTCTTCTTGGAAAATCTTGAGGCAGCAATACAATCTACTGCACTGCCCTAGTTTTCATACCCATCACCTGTTAGAATCCTGGGGCTTGAACTTATTCACTAATTTGTTGATATATTCCCTCCGTAAAAGTCAAGACATGAAAGCCAAGGTCAACCTTATTCCTGGAGCCTTCGATTGTAGTGAAGAGTGAAATTTTATCATTTAATACAATAGACCTGGACCCTGCCATCATGTCATTAAGTCTGCATAGAAGAGAATGGTGGCAAACCACCAATGGCATTACTAATAGCTCCAATTCTATACTAGGAGTGGCAGGATAGGAAACTATGAAAGGGCTAATGGGGAATGTGAACTAATTTGAAGTCTTAAGTAACTGGGAGTTAAGGGGATAGAGGCATTCCAGGAAGAAGAAGTGATAATTAAAAAGCATGAGTGGAGAGAACATGGTACAAACCAGGGAGTCAAATAAATCAGGGCAACTAAGGCAGGTTTCTCAGCTGAGCTTCCTAGGAACTCTAGGATTCTACAAGGTGTCACTAGTGGTTTTACCAGTTTGGGGAGAGGGGGCATCTTTATAAAATCTTCACATGCCACACAATGTCAGCTCTAGCAGTGATGCCTGGTGACTGAGTGGCCCCAGTAACAATTTCGTTAGCCGCCTTGCAGCTCTGATAGTACACAGCTGGGATGTCTCCCAGGCTAGTGCATTCTCAGCACTCCCATGAGCTACGGGAGGGCACTGATTGGTGGTGGGCACTGTGGCACCCCAAAGAGAGGGCAGTAGATTGATGGTGTTGGCCTGTCCACCCCAAATTGTCTTAAGTCCTCCTCTCTCGTGCCAATGGCTGCTTTACTGGAGTGTCCTGGTTCAACTGGTAAAATACAAAACTGTAGGGAAATTTTTATTCTAGAGAAGGTATTTTTGTGTGTCATGGCTCAGTTTTTCTCAGGCTATGTCGGTGTTGTATACATTTTGGAAGACATCGTTTTGTAGGTTAGTACTGGTTGTGGTTACATGTTTTTGTGATTTTTATCAATCATTACTTATAATGTCATTCTGTCACTTTATCAGTGTTTATGTTTTCCAGCATGTCTGGTATCCAGTTTTTGAAGATAAAGTAGAAGAGGAATATTCTAAGCCTAAGCTTATGGATAGTTCTGATAAGGTTAGTGCAAAGAATTGCAAACTGCTGAGTCACTTCCCTGTCCTAATGTGAGAAAAGCTACAAAATAAATTCACGTTCACAATAAAAACCAGTTATAAATGAGTTTTGCACAACTTGGATATCCAAGTGATTGTATTGCATTATGCAAATGAACCTATGGCTACAGAAAAACTTGAGTCATTTGAGTATAAATCACAGCCATTTGAAAAATGACCAGCTGATTATCTTGAAGTAAAACTTTTGTTAAAAAAAATCATGTTTTCAAAAAATAATAATAATAATAATGTTTAGTGAAGAGACTCGGGAAACAAGTTATTTAGTAATAGAACTTATTAAACAGAAAATGAAAAAAAAAGTATGCAATTAGCGAAAATCTAATAATACCAGCCTATAACTATATAGTGAGGAAAATGTTGAAAAGTATGAGAAATTGAAAAGATTCCATATAACACAATATTGAGGACATAGCAGATGATGCTGAGGAGTTTTAGGATGATAAAATACAAAACAGCAGCTTTCAACTACAGACTGATGAGTCAACAGATTTCATTGGTAGAGTCACATTGTATCATTTGTATGATTCCTAAAGTGTGGTGAATTTCAAGAAAACTTTCTGTTGCACCTAGCCTGCCCAAACAAGCAAAGGTCAAAACTTAGTTAACATGGTGCCATCATATCTGAAAATTAAAGTCTTAAGGGAATACTGACACCTGCATTGATAGGTGTCCTGTCAATGATCAATATAAAAGATTCTGCATTTATTGTGACAAAAAACAAAAAGAAAATTTCAGTGATGTCAAACCAGTTACTCAAGGATTTTTCAGAAACCCACACAACATAAATCTGCTATCTGCAGAAATCCACATACTTTGCATAGGAGTAGATCACAATAAACTATGGAAAATTCTGAAGGAGATGGTAATACCAGACCATCTGACCTGTCTCTTGAGAAACCTGTATGCAGGTCGGAAAGCAACAGAACTGGACATGGAACAACAGACTGGTTCCAAATAGGAGAAGGAGTATGTCAAGGCTATATTGTTACTCTGCTTATTTAACTTATATGCAGAGTCCATCATGAGAAATGCTGGGTTGGAAGAAGCACAAGCTGGAATCAAGATTGCCGGGAGAAATATCAATAACCTCAGATATGCAGAGGACACCACCTTTATGGCAGAAAGTAAAGAGGAACTAAAAAGCCTCTTGATGAAAGTGAAAGAGGAGAGTGAAAAAATTGGCTTAAAGCTCAACATTCAGAAAACTGAGATCACGGCATCTGATCCCATCACTTCATGGGAAATAGATGGGAAGCAGTGGAAACAGTGTCAGACTTTATTTTTGGGGACTCCAAAATCACTGTAGATGGTGATTGCAGCCATGAAATTAAAAGACTCTTACTCCTTGGAAGGAAAGTTATGACCAACCTGGATAGCATATTGAAAAGCAGAGACATTACTTTGCCAAAAAAGGTCCATCTAGTCAAGGCTATGGTTTTTCCAGTGGTCATGTATGGATGTGAGAATTTGATGGTGAAGAAAGCTGAGTGCCAAAGAATTGATGCTTTTGAACTGTGGTGTTGGAGGAGACTCTTGAGAGTCCCTTGGACTGCAAGGAGATCCAACCAGTCCATCCTAAAGGAGACCAGTCCTGGGTGTTTATTGGAAGGACTGATGTTGAAGCTGCAACTCCAATACTTTGGCCACCTCATGAGAAGAGTTGACTCATTTGAAAAGACCCTAATACTGGGAAGGATTAGGGGCAGGAGGAGAAGGGGACGACAGAGGATGAAATGAATGGATGGCATCATTGACTCGATGGCTATCGGTTTGGGTGGACTCCAGGAATTAGTAATGGATAGGGAGGCCTGGCATGCTGTGATTCATGGAGTCGCAAAGAGTTGGACATGACTGAGTGACTGAACTGAACTGAACTGATATCTATAAGATGTGGGAGCTGAAAGGTAAATTTCAAGAATGCTTTCAAGGACACAGGAAGCCAGATTTTATTAAGTGCTGGATGATAAAGAAGAGCTGCAGACTCACCTGCTTAGCAAACATTTTTCATCATACTGAACCAGTTGGACAAGTCTCTACAAGGACCTGAAGAAAATATTTTGACTTCAGATGACAAGATGTTTGGCTTTAAAAGAAACAGAATCACTGGGAAAAAATCATGTTGCAACAGGAAACCTTGAAATATTTCCCAAGCTGCTTGGATTTGAAAGTGAGATAGATTATCAGCTGTCTCTAGACTTACTGAAATCCACCTGAAGAAACCGAAGAACGAAACAGCAGTTTTCCCTTCCCATTCAACAAAGTATATGGACAGGTGACCAGCCCTTTCTCAGACTCTCATGCACAGTCTAAGAACTTATTTTTTTCATATTTATGAAGTGAAAAATAAGCACTTTTCACATGTAAAAGAGGTGAATATTATTCTGCTTTTATTCATGAACAGACTTATAAAATAGATCAAGAAAATCATACATGTGTATAAGAATTCTGCAACAGCCGAGGCCAATATTTCAGCCAGAAATGTGACTCAGCAATCAAATGATTTTCCAAGTCGTATAAAATCATGCTTAAGCTCTATTTTTTATTCATATTGTCTTAGCTAATGTTTTTGGTGGCTTTATTATTCAATGTTGACAAATTTTCATGTTGAAATAACAGTAGTTAAAACCAATTTATATGACGTTTGTCAGAAACCAACACAATTCTGTAAAGCATTTATCCTTCAATTAAAAAATAGATATATTTAAAATTAAAAAATAAATATCATATAACGTTTATTTAAATGAAATATACAGAACTATAATTAGAAAACTTAAGTTCAATCTTGTTCAAAAGCAAGTTATTTAAAAGAAATTTATGATGTTTTATAATTTTTTGAATTTGTAAAAACGAATGATAATTTCAAAAGCAGCAAAAAATTGTTTTTATTTTTAGGTTTAAATAAGGAAAACAATTGTTCTTGTAGGTATTATATATCACATACTGAACCTTACTTGCATTATATATAGTAAAAATTAAGACTTCTATATTTATTTGGATATCGTTTAAACATAAAATCAAGCATAAAATTTTTAAATAAAGGAGATGAAGTATTCTTTAGCAACATGCTGACTACCATTAAAGATATGTTTATACCATATACAGAACATTCTACCCAATAGTATTAGGTAGATCTAAAGTATAGTTTAAGTCCAATGCTTTCCATCTGATTTTCTGTGTGAACTATCCAATGATCAAAGTGGGATACTAAAGTCCCTAATGTTACTGCATTGCTATTTCTCCCTTTATATATGTTAACATTTGCTTTATATATTTAGGTGCTCCTATGTTGAGGTATAAATATTTACAGATGTTATACCCTCTTGATAGTCTGGCTATTTTATCATTTTATTATGGCCTTCTTTGTTTCTCATTAAGTCAGTGGCTTTAGGTCTATTATATCTGACATGAGTCTAGTTATCCCAGCTTTCGTTTGGTTTCCATTATCACACCTTATCTTTCTCCATCTCTTCACTTTAGTCTGTGTGATTTATTAAAACTGTAATGAATGTTATAGGAAACATATAGTTGTGTCTTGTTCTTTTTCTTTTTATTCATATAGCCACTTTATGTATTTTGACTAGAAACTTTGTCTATTTACACTTAAAGTAATTGCTACAAGCCACAGTCATCAAGACAGTATGGTACTAGCACAAAGACAGAAATATAGATCAATGGAACAAAATAGAAAGGCCAGAGATAAATCCACACACCTATGGACACCTTATCTTTGACAAAGGAGGCAAGAATATACAATGGAGAAAAGACAATCTCTTTAACAAGTGGTGCTGGGAAAACTGGACAGCCACTTGTATAAGAATGAAACTAGAACACTTTCTAACACCATACACAAAGATAAACTCAAAATGGATCAAAGATCTAAACATAAGACCAGAAACTATAAAACTCCTAGAGGGTAACATAGGCAAAACACTCTCCGACATAAACCAAAGCAGGATCTTCTATGACCCACCTCCCAGAATATTGGAAATAAAAGCACAAATAAACAAATGGGACCTAATTAAAATTAAAACCTTCTGCACAACAAAGGAAACTATAAGCAAGGTGAAAAGGCAGCCTTCAGGATGGGAGAAAATAATAGCCAATGAAGCAACGGACAAACAATTAATCTCAAAAATATACAAGCAACTCCTGCAGCTCCATTCTAGAAAAATAAACAACCCAATCAAAAAGTGGGCCAAAGAACTCAACAGACATTTCTCCAAAGAAGACATACAAATGGCTAACAAACACATGAAAAGGTGCTCAACATCACTCATTATCAGAAAAATGCAAATCAAAACCGCAATGAGGTACCATGTTATACCAGTCAGAATGGCTGCCATCCAAAAATCTACAAGCAATAAATGCTGGAGAGGATGTGGAGAAAAGGGAACCCTCTTACACTGTTGGTGGGAATGCAAACTAGTACAGCCACTATGGAGAACAGTGTGGAGATTCCGTAAAAAACTGCAAATAGAACTGCCATATGACCCAGCAATCCCACTGCTGGGCATATACACCGAGGAAACCAGAATTGAAAGAGCCACGTGTACCCCAATGTTTATCGCTGCATTGTTTACAATACCCAGGACATGGAAGCAACCTAGATGTTGATCAACAGACGAATGGATAAGAAAGCTGTGGTACATATACACAGTGGAATATTACTCAGCCATTAAAGGAATACATTTGAATCAGTTCTACTGAGGTGAATGAAACTGGAGCCTATTATCCAGAGTGAAGTAAGCCAGAAGGAAAAACAACAATACAGTATACTAACGCATATATATGGAATTTAGAAAGATGGTAACAATAACCCTGTATGTGAGACAGCAAAAGAGAACAGTCTTTTGGACTCTATGGGAGAGGGCAATGGTGGGACGATATGGGAGAATGGCATTGAAACATGTAAATTATCATATGTGAAATCAATCACCAGCCCAGATTTGATGCTTGATACAGGATGCTCAGGGCTGGTGCACCAGGATGACCCAGAGAGATGGAGTTGGGAGGGAGGTGGGAGGGGGATTCTGGAAGGGGAACACATGTATACCCACGGCAGATTCATGTCAATGGATAGCAAAACACGGCAGATTCATGTCAATGGATGGCAAAACCAACACGATAATGTAAAGAAAATAAATAAATAAATATTTTTAAAAAAAGAAAAAAAATTGCTAATATATGGACCTTTTACTGCCATTTTGAAAACTTTTCTCTGGTTTTCTGGGATTTTATTTGTTCCTTTCCTTGTCTCTTGCTCTCTTCTTTTGTGATATGATATTTTCTGTAGTGGTATGCTAAATTACCTTTATTTTTATTTTGTGTTTATCTACTGTAGTTTTTCATGTGTGGTTACACCGAAAGTTACATAAAACATCTTATAATAGTCTATTTTAGATTGATAACAATTTAACTACAAATGCACTCAAAAGCTGTACATTTTTATATCCCATTTACATTTTATGTTTTTGATGTCACAATTTAGTAATTAAAAATTAATGAAGTGATAGTTATTTTTAATACTCTTATCTTTTAACTTTCATATTGGAGTTACAAGTGATTTAACTACTACCATTACAATATAGGGAATGTTCTGAATTTAACCATATAGTTACCATTACTATATTTTATACTTTCGTGTGTTTTCCTGTTACTAGTTAGTGTCTTTTAATTCCAGCCTGAAAAATTCCCTTTAACATTTCTGGTAAGGCCCACTTAGTGGTGAACTCCTTCAGCTTTTGTCCAGAAAACTCTTCAGCTCTTCTTAAGTTTTGAAGAACAATTCTGTTGGTAGAGTAGTATTTGTTGGTACTTTTTTTTTCCCTTTCAGTACTTTGAATATACATCATGGGAAATGTTGGGCTGGAAGAAGCACAAGCTGGAATCAAGAGAAATATCAATAACCTCAGATATGCAGATGACACCACCGTTATGGCAGAAAGTGAAGAGGAACGAGAAAGCCTCTTGATGAAAGTGAAAGAGGAGAGTGAAAAGTTGGCTTAAGGCTCAACATTAAGAAAACTATGATCATGGCATCTGGTCCCATCACAGTGGAAACACTGTCAGACTTTATTTTGGGGGGGCTCCAAAATCACTGTAGATGGTGATTGCAGCCATGAAATCAAAAGACACCTACTGCTTGAAAGGAAAGTTATGGCCAACCTCGATAGCTTATTGAAAAGCAGAGACATTACTTTGCCAACAAATGTCCGTCTAGTCAAGGCTATGGTTTTTCCAGTGGTCATGTATGGATGTGAGAGTTGGACAGTGAAAAAGGCTGAGTGCCAAAGAATTGATGCTTTTGAACTGTGGTGTTGAAGAAGACTCTTGAGAGTCCCTTGGACTGTAAGGAGATCCAACCTGTCCATCCTAAAGGAGACCAGTCCTGGGTGTTCATTGGAAGGACTGATGCTGAAGCTGAAACTCCAATACTTTGGCCACCTCATGCGAAGAGGTGACTCATTGGAAAAGACTCTGATGCTGGGAAGGATTGGGGGCAGGAGGAGAAGGGGACAACAGAGGATGAGATGGCTGGATGGCATCTCCGACTCGACTGACGTGGGTTTGGGTAAACTCCAGGAGTTGGTGATGGACAGGGAGGCCTGGCGTGCTTCAATTCATGGGGTCGCAAAGAGTTGGACACAACTTTGCGACCTAACTGAACTGAACTGATGGGACTGGATGCCATGATTTTAGCTTTTTGAATGTTGAGTTTCAAACCAGCATTTTTACTCTCCTGTTTCACCCTCATCAAGAGGCTTGTTAGTTCCTCTTTGCTTTCTGCCGTTAGTGTGTTCTCATCTGCATTCTGAGGTTATTGATATTTCTCCCAGCAATCTTGATTCTAGTTTGAGCTTCATTCAGCCCAGCATTTCACATGATGTACTCTGCATATAAATTAAAAAAGTAGAGTGACAATGTACAACCTTGTAGTGTTCCTTTCCCAATTTGGAGCCAGTCCGTTGCTCCATGTCCAGTTCTGTTGCTTCTTGACTTGCATGCAGGTTTCGCAGGAGGCAGGTCAGGTGGTCTGGTATTCTCATCTAAAAGTTTTCCAAGTTTGCTGTGATCCACACAGTCAAAGGCTTTAGCATAGTCAATGAAGCAGAAGTAGACTTCTTTTTTTTTTCTGAATTACGATCCAATGGATGGTGGCAATTTGATCTCTGGTTCCTCTCTCTTTTCTAATTCCAGCTGTACATCAGGAAGTTCTTGATTCACATATTGTTGATGCCTAGCTTCAAGGAGTTTGAGCATTACCTTGCTAGCATGTGAAATGAGCATAATTGTGTGGTAGTTTGAACATTCTTTGGCATTGCTCTTCTTTGGGATTGGAATGAAAACTGACCTTTTCCAGTCCTGTGGGCACTGCTGAGTTTTCCAAATTTGCTGGCATATTGAGTGCAGCACTTTCACAGCATCATCTTTTACAATTTGAAATAGTTCAGCTGGAATTCCATCACCTCCACTAGCTTTGTTTGTAGTATCGCTTCCTAAGGCCCCTTGACTTCACACTTCAGGATATTTGGTTCTCGTGATCACACCATCATTGTTATCCGGGTCATGAAGATCTTTTTTTGTACAGTTCTTCTGTGTATTCTTACCACCTCTTCTTAATATCTTCTGCTTCTGTTAGGTCCATACTATTTCTGTACCTTATTTTGTGCTTATTCACATGAAATGTTCCCTTGGTGTGGGGAAATTAACAAGATGACACCAATCAGGCTCTCTCACCCCATGCTCTCATGCCCTCTTGCCCATATCTGTCAACAATGACTGTGTACCAGCTGAAATCATTTGTAGCACTGCACATGTGCCTCATGAGGTACTTGCTTGGTCACAGGTTGTGTGCAGAATGCCTCTGTGAGCACCACGAGAAAGTGGAGGCATTTACTGATGCACCACAGCTCCGTCCATTGAGTCAGTCATGAGAGGAGAGAACATAGTGTGCCTGCTGCTATGGCTGCTATGCCAGCCAGGAGAGAATCAATGTATCTGCAGTTCTTATGGCTCCTCAAGTCTTCTTCCAGCATCTTAGTTTGTGCCTTGCCTACCCTGGGTTCAGTGAACGGTGTGAGCAGTGTGAAGAGCAAGGTAGCTGGTGTCATGAACAGGATCAGCAATGTACTCAGTATCTCTAATTTTCTTGAAGAGATCTCTAGTCTTTCCCACTTTATTGTTTTCCTTTATTGCTTTGTATTGTTCACTGAAGGCTTTCTTAGTGCCCTTACAAAAGTGAAATTTGAGAGCTTCCCTCCCCCTTCCACTGTATAAGGGCACATCTAGGAACCAGGAAATGGGAACTCACCTGACCCTGAATTTGCAGATGCCTTTACTTTGGATTTCCCAGATTCCAATGATGTTAAATATTGCTAAGAGAATAAGACTAGTTCAGAGGATTATATTAACTGGATTTTGTTTAAACAAGAAGACATGCATGCCTATAAGCACTTGAATAAAGCAAGAGGGGATATGTTGAAATTGTAAGTGCCAAAGCAAGACCAGGTGAGGAGAAAAATAAATATGGGATGAACAAATGGGCTGCGGCAAGTTAAGAAAACTTTGAGAAATCTGGCTGTGAGAAAGAGTAGAGAGAGTAGTAGCTGGTAAGCCTGTCCTTAATATTAATGAGCCTGGGGCAAGAGTACAAATGATGGCTCATAGGTCATAGGTCTAAATATTTAATAAGTTAAGCAGACACATTGTTAAATAAACTATCTTCCCACCTTAAAAAAAATGTATCTTTATAACAGCAGAGAAAACCAGGTTCAAATTTGACATTTTTGGACTTCTCAGAGTTGTTCACTAGAAAATGACACGTGCAGGGTGCCTATTCTAGATCTGTGTCCCTGTAGTTTGTTTCTCCTTCTCTTTTGGTCCCTCGAAGTATGTCATACTTCTGTGTGAGGATACCTCAGCCTGGCTGCCCATGCTCTATCCAAACTTTCTGCGAATTGCCCTCACTTGCCAACATCTTTGACCCAATGTGCAATATGGTGCATGCTTGGGAGAAGGGACCTAAAGGTGTGCTTAGGGTCTCTGGTTCTTGAAACATAGTCCTGAAGGAGTGAACATAAGCTCTGTATGGATACATCTGGTTGCCCTGTGGACTACTGGTTCTATTAAGAACAAGTAAAGTCAGTATCCAGGTCAGTAAAGTCAGATCCAGGTCTTCCAAAGCACAGGGTCCATTTGAAAGGTCCCACTTCTTTAGTTGTAAGGGTGGTAGTGGCAGCTGGAAAGAGAGTTGTCTTTAAAACTCCAATCACATTTTTCCCCTCTTTGGAAATTGAACAAGTAGGTAGAATGGACTGCTTCTCTTTGAAGTTTTCCTGTGCAACATTACCTGGAGAAGGAAATCGAAAGGCTGTAGCACAGTTTCAGATGAAATAGGCTGGTTACCGAATTCTTGTAAGACATTGATTTGTGAGTTATTTATTCAAGTTCACTGAATAAGCAATTTACAAATCACTTTTCATTGAGCTTGATTCAGCGCTCTGAAGTAAATAAATATGGAATCTATATCAGGCTTTTAGTACAGTGTCAGTCTTGCCTAAATAGACTATGCTGAATTTGTGTTATAAATATAACTCTAATTTGTTATATTTGGATCCTATCTGTTACTATTTTTTTCCCTGAGATTCATAGACAGGTTAGATCCATTTTCACAGAATAAAATAAAAAGAAAAAAGAAATCCTGGAAGATTATTTGCTGCAATATATATTTCAAGGTGATTTACACTTAATTATCACAGAACTGGCTTTATTTTCTTCTTCATTTTAATTAAGTAAAACTGTACAATCATAAAGGTTTTTTCTAATTTTTCTCTTTTTAAGGGATAACCCTGGTGGCTCAGAGGTTAAAGCAGCTGCCTGTAATGTGGGAAACCCAGGTTCAATCGTTGGGTTGGGAAGATCCCCTGGAGAAGGAATGGCAACACACTCCAGTATTCTTGACTGGAGAATTTCATGGAGAGAGGAGCCTGGTGGGCTACAGTCCATGGGGTCGCAAAGAGTCAGACACGACTGAGTCACTCACTTCACTTCACTTCACTTCTCTTTTTAAAAATTTACAGTAATATCAGATAAAAAGCACTGTCTATTATATTATACCTCTAAACCAAAAACTAGCAGATTTTCATAAAAAATACTTTAAATTTTATTTATATTCTTCCTATATCAGAATAATGAATTCACTACATGCTATATTCAATGTAGTGTTATAAACTGGACAGATTTTGGAAATATCTCATTTGTCATACTAAAAAAGAAAATATTAATGCTCTATTATCCTGTTTCCTTTCTTTACTTGAAGATTCAGAGGGAAACAGATTATCTAGAGAAAGTGTATATGAAAGTGCTATTCTGTTTTTTAAGAAATCATTAGAGAAAAGACAACAAGAAGAAATTTGCTGGTACTTTGATAATTACTAAACTGGAAGAATCAGAGGCTAAAGCTCTTACTTAAAATAACAAGTTGACATAAAGATTAACCAATGGAAATTATTTCCAAGGATTCTCCTGTTACATGGATTTATACAACTAGATTATTTGGTATATAAATGTCATGAATTATTCCCATGAGTTTCTTTCTATTTTTCCCAAGTTCAATGTAGAATATAACAGGAAGCCCCAAAGTACCATTTAGAACCCTTAAGAGTTGTTTGAAATTCAGAAAAATCACAACAATTTTGATCATATTAGAAAATGCTTTTCTCCTTGGGATAAACCCAGCTTCTGAAAAATATTGATACTAAGGTGGTAGGCAAAGGCTGATTCGTATAATAACACAATTACAAGCAAAGGAAAGAAAGATCCACAGCCAAGGATCAGGTTTTACTGATGTTTCTCCAAATTCATGAATACAAATAGGCCCATCCTCTTTTGCATAAGAAGTAAAAGACAGAAACTAAATAAACAGAAAGATGGCAAGAGAATCCTATATTGTGTTAACCCACTATTTCTTGATGTTGAGTAGTGGGGGAAATCTGTTTTTATTTTATACCATACATAAAGTGAATTTTGCCCACAAAAGACATTTAAAGTGTCCTCACACTCTGCTCACTGCAGATCCCCAGTGGGGCACCCAGAATGCTGATCAGGCAGCGGGAAGACTCAGTGAAAACACAAAAACTCCCCGTTGAAAGAGGGAGAGCAGCAACACCAGGAAGCCATTCACACTAAGAATGCAAACAAAGAATTCTGGGGACAAACATTATCTTGCCATAGAAATCTACCAAGAATATTTACTGCTTAAAGTTTTCCTTTGTGTGATTCTGTAAGCAAAGTTAGAGGAAAAATAAAAACAAGGTCCATTCATAAGGCTGAAACTAGAGTACAGATATCACAGCAGAAGAGAAGCACGACACCCACTAAAGAGAATTCTCTCTTAGCCAGAACTTTTGTAAACACATTTCAGATTATTCCATATTCCTTCATAACACTTTTAAGGTTATTACATATTCCTAACTAAGAAGAAGTGGAAAATAGATGTTGATAGTCAACTCAGTACATAACTTTTGCAAATAACTCTATATGAATATGTGCACTAGACTAAATAGAATTATTATAGTGTATTGCTTTGGTCACTATCAACAAATCCTTTTGTTTTTGCAAAATACTATCCTAAAATCTCCTCTAGGTATGCCTATAGATAGATAGTGAAACTAAAATACTGAATATATCAGGCTGTAGAGTTAGATTTCTAGTGAACAGGATGGGCAACCCAGGTAATGTGTATTCCATCTGAATAGAGAGCAACTCATAAACACTACCTTTAATAAAAGTTTCAAAAATGGAAAAGAAAATTCTAAAAGTTTTACAATAGTCCTTGACTCTTTTCTAGAACAATTCACAATATATAAATAATTTCGTTAATATGAAATCTTAGTATACACACTCAAAGACTTCCCTCATAGCTCAGTTGGTAAAGAATCTGCCTGCAATGCAGGACACCCAGGTTCGATCCCTGGGTTGGAGAAAGAAATGGCAACCCACTCTAGTAGTCTTACCTAGAGAATCCCATAGACAGAGGAGCCTGGCAGGCTACAGTCGATGGGCTTGCAAGAGTCCAAGAGTCAAACACAACTTAGTGACTAAACCACCATACGTGCTCAGATGAACTAAAAGTAAAACTTTTTATTTTGTAACAGCTTAAATCAACTGGAAGCCTCCCAAGAGAGCAGAAATCTGCTCAGTGAATTTTGGGTTTCATTCTTCCTTCTTAAGTGTGAAAGTTGCTCAGTCGTGTCTGACTCTGCAACCCCATGGACTTAGTTCATGGAATTCTCCAGGCCAGAATACTGGAGTGGGTAACCTTTCCCTTCTCCGGGGGAATCTTCCCAACCTAGGGATTGACCCAGGTCTCCCACTTTGCAGGCAGATTCTTTACCAGCTGAGCCACAAGGGAAGCCCAAGAATACTGGAGTGGGTAGCCTCTCCCTTCTTGGGTGGATTTCTCCAGGAAATGAACAGGGGTCTCCTGCATCACAGGTGGATTCTTTACCAACTGAGCTACCAGGGAAACCCCCTTCCTTCTTAAGATTATGTCAAAATTTTGGAGGATTTATAAGTCTTCAATTAATAAGAAATAAGAGAAACAAATTCTTGAATCCATGAGTTATTTGAGCACAAGGTGAGATCTAACCTTGAAATAATCCTCAGCTCAGTGAACCTGAGGTGTGAATAACTCTGCAAGCTTTCTATGGCTCACAGTCATCTATAGGAAGCTCACAGTTATTTCTTCTCTGAAATAAGAAATTTAAAATATTTTATAATAATTATAATTATGATACCTCTGGGCTCTACCTATGAATGGATGCAAATAATGTTATTCTTTAAGGCTTCTTCTTCTTTTTTTATTTTAATTTTTACCTTTCATTGGAGTACTGAGTAAAGTGAGACATAGAGAGAGAACTATCCTATGATATCATTTATATGAGAAATCCAAAAAGAAATGATACGAATGAACTTAATTACAAAACAGAAACTGACTCACAGACTTAGAGGGTGAAATTATGGTTACCAGAAGGGAGGGTCAGGGGAAGGGATAGTTAGGGAGTTTGAAATTGACATATATATACTGTTATATTTTAAATGGAAAACCAATAAGGACCTACTGTACAGCATAGGGAACTCTGCTCACTGTTAAGTGGCAGCCTATTAACACATTTATATCTCATTTCTTCTTCTCTATTTCTCCCTTTCTCTACCTAAGGGAATTGTTTCCTAGACTGTAAATTTGGTTTAGGGCCCTACACTCTTCTTTGTTTTTCCCAAATACCTCTCTAATCTTTACAAACTCTTGTTTCTACTAAAGGCTTAGAATTTAGAAACCACAGTTAGGATAATGCATGGGGTTTCTCTTTTCTCCATACTGTAGCACCTGATCCTTGAGTGATTAAACACAGAATCTATTAGCTACTCCAATAAGGTACTTCCTTCCAAGAGAAATAATCAACAGGGACAAAAATAATATGGTTAATAGCTTTAAAAAAAGGTTCTTGGTATTTTTTTGCCCCAATAGCTTTTATAAGGAGATAATCAAAAGATCACTTTTACTTTGAAATCTTCACACATCCATCTCATAAAATACTGCCACATGTATACTACTACAGCATAACTTTTGGTTTTATATCACCGACTGTCATAGGTCATAAAATGTAAGTAATGAATAAATGATACCTGGAAGAACACTCTGAATTTAAAGACTTGGCATTTAAGATGTTCTAAGAAAGAACATATTTTTAAAAAGTAAGCTAGACCTCAAGAATCAAAATATTGTGATTTCTACTTTTTAAATGTCATCTTGTTCTAAATCTTTTGCTTTTAACTATGAACAGACACATTTCTGAAGATGTCCAGTAGCAGTCATGATATCAGACAGGAAGAGAGAGCCCTCTGTATAACATACACCCAGGAGAGAGGTCCTGCAGAGGAAATGTCACAAACGATGTTATGTCGGGGATTTCTCTAAGCCCATCATTGCCAGGCACCTGTGCTCCAGGGCATCCATCCAATCAGCTAGAGAGCAGGCACCTTGCCATTTCAACAGATGGGTATTAATGTTGAAGGCAAAGGAACCATGTACAGTATATATTTCAATTATGAGTATAGAGATTTGGAGTCCCAGTTGGAATCATGTCTATTCCTTTCTGAACTGGTAACAAACTAGATGTCGTACCATCTAGAATGTGCTTTACACAGAATTAGCTTTCAGGAAAAATGCACATTTACAAAGGGAACAACATATTTTGTATGACAAGTCGAGAGTCAAAGCAAAGAAGCTGAATAACCCTTAAAGAAATTTCCTAGGCTTTTTATTTTTACTAAAATAGCATTGAAAAGACAGAGGGGAGTGAACATTTCTACTACATAAATATATTATGGCAGAATTGACAGAATTTTGAAAGCTTATGCATCCTAAATGACAGTGTGTATTTCAGGTTTTTTGAAGTGTCCTAGTCAGACAAACCTCAGAGGTAAATTGGCTTCTGGGACAGGATCATCTTCCATCTCTGGTCTGCACATTCTAAGACAAAGATGTCCTGGTCTATCCTTCTAGTCCATACTGATTTCTACACTGTTACATTTTTAAAGGATTTCAAATAGAAATATCTAGGTCCCAAACTGTTCAATGCTATTCATTAGTCAATTATTATTTCAGTATGATAACCTAGAATACTGTCTCACATGCATTTAGTTACTTATATAATTATCATTATCATCAAGAATGACATAAATGCTGACTTTATATTTTAACATATTATTCTGACTAGCTAACATTACAAAGCAAATGGCCACACCTGGGTGAACAGTGACAATTATATTAAGAAACATCATCCAGATTGTTGCCTTGTCACAGAAAAAAAAGTCACAGAAGACTTCTTAAATGAGAGTTTTAATATGTTCTAACAAAATTGGGTATAGAAAGATATGTTTTTCTTACATTGACCAAAACATATGTCTATTATTGCACTTGGTACATAACTAGATCTTATGAAATTGTTTTATAATACCTGGGGTTAGCATATGGGAAGAAAGTCACCATATATTGGGATGCCATCTAGCCCATGAAATGTCTCGGAATTCTTATTCAAGAATTCATCTGTTTATTTTATTGACCAAAAGTACTGCTGATATCTTCGTCCTGAGAAGCAGTCACAACTCAAGAGCCACATGGGAATTAGGTATAGCACTAGGGTTCCTGCTGAACAGCTCTGGTGCGTTACAGTTATGTACCAGTTACATGGCACAGACTTCAGGTCCACTACAGTTTTCCCCCAAATGGATAGGTCAGCTTGTTTTCTAAACCCTGCTTGAAGCTTCCTCTCCTTTAATCATGAACTCTAGTAATTAGCACTTGAGGGATTTGCACAGGCAACCAGATGGCTAAACCAGTCACTCAGAGGATAAGAGTAATAGTAAGTAGCAACAGAAACACCCACTGCACTACTGTTTATCCAGTGTGGATTGAGAAGCAAAGTGCTGAATCTAATTCCTAATCTCCCCATCATTCCCAGTCCAGGTTGGCTCCTATCTCCTCCATCTCCCCCTTCTCTTACGGTTTCGAGGTTAAGTTCAGAACTCCCAGGCTGCTCTCACCATCATCCTGAAGTAGAGATCGTCCATGCCTAGCATGGGGCTGGCCCAGATTTGCATTCCCAGGTAAGACACAGACTTACTGGCCTGTGAACATCATGATGTAATGCTGGTATCCAATCCAACCAGTCCTTACTTATGGTAAGAATAGTTATTATATATGAGCACTTACCGTGTACTAGATATTACGTTAATCACTTAGTAGCACTGCCTCATCTAATCCTCTCAAGTTGAAAGCAGACCTGGTCTTCAGAACTAACATCTCCTTTCAGAACAATATTGTATCATTCCACATTCACTGCCTTGAAATACAATTTATAGCTGATATAACCTACCTGCACACATAGTTTTAAAAAATTAATGTAATATTTTAGCTCATGGCAAATAGATGGGGAAACAGTGACAGACATTTTTTGGGGGAAGGGGCTCCAAAATCACTGCAGATGGTAACTGCAGCCATCAAATTAAGAAGCTTGCTCCTTGGAAGAAAAGCTATGACCAATCTAGACAGCATATTAAAATGCAGAGACATTACTTTGCCAACAAAGGTCCATCAAGTCAAAGCTATGGTTTTTCCAGTGGTTGTGTATGGATGTGAGAGTTGGACTATAAAGAAAGCTGAGCACTGAAGAACTGATGCTTTTGCACTGTGGTGTTGGAGAAGACTCTTGAGAGCCCCTTAGACTGCAAAGAGACCCAACCAGTTCATCCTAAAGGAATTCAGTCCTGAATATTCATTGGAAGGACTGATGGTGAAGCTGAAACTCCAATACTTTAGCCACCTGATGCAAAGGACTGACTCATTTGCAAAGACCCCGATGCTGGGAAAGATTGAAGGCAGGAGGGGAAGGGGATGACAGAGAATGAGATGGTTGGATGGCTTCACCAAATAGATGGACATGAGTTTGAGCAAGCTCCAGGAGTTGGTGATGGACAGGAAGCCTAACGTGCTGCAGTCCATGGGGTCGCAAAGAGTCGGACATGACTGAGATACTGAACTGAACTGAAAGGAGAAAAAAAAAAAGTGATTTGTATTAAAATACTACTTTTCACTAATACATTTCAATTACTTTATTTGAATGAAGACTTGCCAGGCATAATTATTAGAAGACATCATGAAATAGTCAGTTGTTTACACCCCTATGTAATAGCATTGCAATCCTCCTCAAAAACAGTCTGATAAGGCTGTTTTACTAGAAATCAAATATTATGTAGAGATTTGCTGCTGCCTCTGTGATTTTTTTTCCCAAAAGGATGACCAAATTTTGATAAGAGAATACAAGCTGAACAAAGTATACTTTTCCCTCAGTTTACATGACAGTAATTTATATTCCTTGGAAAATTCAGTGTATTTTAAAATGATGCAAAAAATGTTTACGTAGATAGACAGTTAGATTCTAGGTTTAGGTAATTATGAAAATTTTCACTTACATGGACATCTTGGGGACACTGCAAATCTGTGCAGGACATGATACAGTCCTTCATGCTGGGACTGTCCAGATACTGCAGGAGCCCAGCATCCTTGGTCCCTGCCCACTGAATGCTGTTTCTTCCAGTCCCTGCCCACTGAATGCTACTGTTTCTTCCAGTCCTATGACTACAAAAAAACTCCCTCAAGGGAAAATTCTGCTTCCCATTTGAGGAACCACCATCCTAAATCATTGCCTTACTTCATAAATGTAAAACCTTACTCATGGAAATCTGAATAATTTGCCTAAAATAAATAGCTAGTGAGTGAGATTCTGACCTTTGTCTATTTTGTTTCTGAAGAATCGGCTTTTCTCATTATACCACATTGACCTCTTAGGCCAATTATTCCTCCATTTAGAAAATGCACAGGTAACTGAATTAGGTAGGGCTGAAATGAGGACTCAACAGTGCCTAGACTCCAGACTTATAGAAATGTCTATTTATATTCAGCCTTGAGTAGGAAAATTCTTTAGCTTCTTTAGCACTTCCACTCTCTGTTCATTTTCTCACTTAGTTTTCTAATTTGTATTTTGATTTTAAAACAATTTAAATTGGTCATAATCTGTTAAAAAATTAAAGAAAATGAAGAATATGACCTATGAAACCAACTACTTTAGCCATGATTCATGTAACATAAGAGTTTCTTTTGTTAACCTAACATGAGTCCAGGGGGAGTTTCCAATAGCAAAAGTTCTTTAAACAATCACTGAACCCTTTCAGATACAATCATCATCTTTTTTTTTTTTAACATGGACTATTTTTTGAATCTTGATTGAATGTATTACAATATTGCTTCTATTCTATACATGTGAGATCTTAGATCCCTGACTAGGGATTGAACCTATAGCCCCTGCATTGGAAGGCAAAGTCTTAACCAATGGAAGTCCCAATTGTCACCTTTCTTTCTCCTAAATCTGCCCACCCTCAGGTTCTTCACTTTGGCCCATGCTGTAGATTAATACTCACTTGTCAAATTTATTCTCATAGTAAAATACTATACAGCAGGGATTATCTCATTAATTTAAAGGATTTTCCTCATGTAATTTCTACATAACAACCATTAGTATTTCTGGCCTCCTGTTCCTAGAAACACTAAAGCAGTGGATCCTAAACTTTTAACATGGTCCTGGAACTATGGGGAAAGCTTCAAATACAGGTTGCTGGGCTCCACCCTAGAGTTTCTGATTCAGGAGGTCAAATGTGAGGGTCAAGTTCTAACAAATTCCCAGATTCCACTGATGCTGCTGATCTTGAAACTGTAGAAGTGAAAAGGAAAAATTACGAATGAGTTTTTCTCTTTCCCCTCCTGAGAACCAAAAAGATAAAGGGAACACTGTGCAGCCCTAAACAGTTCTAGTTTTTTCTTTTTTACTTTAACTGTTTCTAACTTTGCATGTCTGTAACTGAAGTTTGTTTTTATGTCCCCTAACTCAGTAGGAGCTACAGTTCTCATTTTCTCCTTAGACTCAATGCTAAATGCATCCTCTGTGCTTAGTCACTCAGTCCTGTCCGACTCTTTGCAACCCCATGGCCTGTAACCTGCCAGGCTCTTCTGTCCATGGGGATTCTCCAAGCAAAAAGACTGGAGTGGGTTGCCATGCCCTCCTGCAGGGGATCTTCCCTGACCCAGGAATCAAACTAGGGCCTCCTGCATTTCAGGCAGATTCTTTACCAGCTGAGCTACCAGGGAAGCCCAAATACATCTCCTATCTGGTGTTTATCCTTACAACACCCTTCCCCTTGTAGTTACATATCAGAATGAAGACAGAGCCTCCTAACTGCCAGACTCAATTACTGGGTTACTGACGCCAGGTTTTTACTGTCTTTGAAACAATGCAAGAGAAAGAAATCAAGTTCCTATCACCTTTGTTCCTCATCACCAACTCCTGACTGTGAGCCCTTGCCTTATATAAGCCCCTAGACTCCTCATGAAGGGGAGACCCAGTTCTTAAGGCATGAGCCCACAGGGTTCCCCTCTCCACTGGCTGAAAATAAAAGCCATCGGTCTATTTCCTCCAAACTCTTTCTCTGTATTCTTCATTCAGCTTCAGTGGGCAGAAAAGGCCAAGATTTTGGCTGGCAACAAAACCACACTTTGAAAATCACTGAAGAAATTTCCCTCCACTCCTATCTGACAGAGGAAATACTTTTATAGATTTTATATAATGATTAAGAAACTACATACATATTCTTATTTATGTTCCAACTACATAATGAACAAGTTGGCCCTAAAACCTGCATCAGAGTTACTTTTAAAAATATCCCTGAACTCCTATTGTGAGATGATAAGAAGGTGTGTTTCCATACCTGGATTCTAGACAATTTAATTAGGAGTCTTATTACCTAAGAAAACTCATGCTATAGTTAAGGTAGAAACATCTAATATTATATCAATACAATATTACAATAATAAGTAATAACAATTCATATTTACTTAATATTTACTATTGGCACAGTACTGTACTATGCACTTTGCCTGAATTATCTCATTTAGTATTAGCCTTGTAAAATGCAATTATTCCTGTTTCACAGTTAATCAAATCAAGGCTGGAAAAGTCATGTCTAAGGTATTAGAGCCAGAGAACTTGATCTGTCTGGCTCCAAAACACGAGTCTACCCACACTGCTCAGTTTCTCCTTCTCTTCCTGCATTCATCAGAAGTTGACATCAGTAGAACCCTTCAGCCATAAGACACAGGTGTTCGTGAACATGACAAATACATAAGCCCCTGTGGTCCCATTACCAAACGGATAGTTGTCAGATTGGTGTGATTTTAGGATCCAGAAGGTCAAAAGATCATGGATTCTGTATTAGCCTCCTGTTCTTTAATCATATGCAATTTTGACCCTTTAGGCATGATCTTCAGGAAAAAATATGTTAGTGGCTGGCTAGAATGTTCCATTTCTATGATAAATTCAGAATAATGTTGGCATACTTTATATTAATTTTTGCTATTATTACACAAGCTCAGCTTTAACTTAAATCAGGACTCTGAGTGACCACCATGTAAAGCATGGTTTGAATATTTTAGTAATAGGCAGCTGATTTGGGAGGAGTTTTAAAAGAACCTAAAAATTATAGTGAAAACCTGGACTTATCTAGTCTCCTCAGCCACATTGTGGCCTGATGTGAGGGACTCAAGATAAAGAAAAAGGGCAGTGAGAATAAATCTTTGCTTCACAGTTGAAAAAACAACAACAAAATAAAACCTTTTTTAAAAATAAATGACTGTAAATGTTAATAAAATGTCAGTAGGGTAAATGATCAACTGTTGTGACATTTAAGAATAAGAATTAAGTAATACATATTCTAAAAGGTTAGCCCAAAATTGGGGTGTCATTTTACCTCATTCACATCAGCATCTATAAATATACCATCTATAAACACAGCCTAGAAACATACAATGATAAATAAAAGCTATTAATCCTCATAGTAAACATTTTTCAAATGAAAGTTCTCACCTTTTGATTTAAAAATCTATAGTGTGACTTCTTAAGATTTTTATGGCCACATTGATGTTTGTTTTTTAATTAACCATAACTACTTTAATTCCTAGTATCACAGTTATCTCTAAATATATATCTAGGTTTTTAAGCAACTGGGTTGCATAATCTTTTGAAAAATGATCTCCTATTACCATTTTTGAGAAATTTATATTTAATACTGGAAAAATTTGACTTGCCACTATTTCTTGTGAGAATTAAAATTTTACCTACACTACAGTTTAAAACAAAATTGTTTTAATTAGTTCATACTGCAGCAGTACACTAATATATTAAAAGAGAGTCAAAGAATGATTTGCAGTTAATAGCCTGCAAACAACATGACAGCCACAAAATACTCACTTCTAAATAATTGCATGCTTGAGTTTATTTTATCACTTCAGTAGAAACTCAAATAACTTGGATATAAAATTTATTGAAACAGTATTTCCCAGCTGTTTTTCTAAGAGCAATATGAATTTTTCACTATATTTGAGCAAGGTGAAATGAAAATGGATAAAAATGGCATACACATTGGACAAAAAATAAATGTTCTTTTCCTTTGCCCAAATTCTAATGGTTTAATTTTAAAGCAAGGATAAAGCAGATACTCTCAATCTTAGTTGTCCAGCATTTTTGATGTCTGCTTAATCCTGAAAATTTTTGTATTGTGACTGAGGCCAGAAAGGGAGATAGAAGACCAAGGATTAAGAATAGAGTTGGAATTAGGGCTGAGGCCAAAGGGAAATAAATGTAGGGCAGCAGGAGAGAGACAGAAGTCATAACAAACTGGGGCTGAAGCCAGAGCAAGACAGAAGACTTTGTCTAATGGAAGAGGTTGAAGATATACTGAAAGTGGAGACATAAAAGTGAGATCATGACAAATTGTTTTAAGGATTCCAGACTATCTAATACCTTGATTACTCTCTCTCCAGAACAGTTCAGATAGTGGAAGTCCTATCACATCATTTATAATGTTCATATTTTAAAGTTCCAGCCAGATAAAAACACAGGGCAAAAAAACTTCTTTATATCTTCTAATGATTAACTGAAACAGAAAATACTGGAACACATAATAAAAATACTTCCAGTAAGCCAGAAAGGTGTGCAAAGCATATTGATATAACAACCTTTTTAATAGTCTACTTCTTAAATGCTTAGGAGACTGATCATTTAAAAGTTATGAAAAAGTGTGAATTTTCTTCCTTCAATGTAATATTATTATTTTAAAGGAAGTCACTTTTCACATACAAAAACATAGCCACCTTTCCCAAAGAGAGTATGTTGCAAAAATGTCAAGTCACCATCACATTTCGTAAACAGTTTTTTCCCCAACCAGGTTAATCAAGTGATCAAACAAAGGAGAGAAAATCAGACCTCACAACTATGAATCTTATAATTGGTGACTATGTTGACTCCAAGGTAAGACTCAAAATATCAGAAGAACTGGTTTCATAAAGTCTGTCCTCAATATGTTGTGATATTTTTACATTGTGTATTTTCTAATACTAATTATTAGCTCTTATAATAATGTCTAATAATATCAGATAATAATGATAACAAAAGAAAAAAAACTTTGTATTTTTGCCCTTATATGAGTTGTCTTAGGATTTTTGTGAATTCAGGTAGGGGTCAAATATGGACCCAATTTTGCCCTCACTACCTGAGGCAATTGACACAAGCTATTTTCAAAATCTTGAAGCAGAACAGAAAATCCTTTCATAAAACTTTGATAACTAGAATTATATTAATTTCTGAAATGATGTACATGTTTGTTAACTAATGTTCTCTTCTCATTTTTTTTTGTTCATTTTACTTTCATAATAAATAATGACTTTTGGTGACAGAGCCTAGCTTTGACCTGTTGATTTGCCCAAGGAAACCTTGGCATCTCGTTCTCAGTACACTGAGCCACTGAGTAGAAATAGCCTGCAGCTGATGTCAGATTGGCTCCCAGAAGCCCATATGCAACAGGCAACCTGATCACAATGCTTTACTGAGGTGTATTATTTATGGCCTTTGGAAGCTGCCAGCCACATTATACTGCATTACCCAAGTTTTGCATCTGTGGTCCACAAATGGGGGAGAAATAGATTTTATTAAAAACAGGTCATATTTGATAAGGAAAAAAAAGAAATAAATCCTATGTGTACTCCACAAGAAGAGTTTAACATATATCTAAAAAGCTATTAATAATTCCTTAGTGTTGAAGCAATTGATGCTATTTTTAATGCAAAGTTTTGGATCACAAATCACATTGAAATGGGAATTATATATTTCTGGTTCTGGCCAGGTCTGAGTCATTTTGTAAAATCCCTAATAAGACTTGCTTCCACTGCTAGCCCTAGCATCTGCTGTGTTGCCGGTCTGGATCATAGTATCTGTATACCTGGGTGCAAGGATCACCAGTGTGTGTGTATGGGAGAGCCATTGCCCTTCCACAGTTCATATACTGTGTCTCATGCAGTAAGTCCTCAGCCTCAACTAGGAAGAGGGTGTTTCTTAGACTACAAATGATGGTATTTCTGTAAAATTTCTTTCTAATGCTCTTTATTTCTCAATACATCCAGGCACATCTCAGAAAACAAAATCAGAATCTGCCCCCTCCCCACCATTACAACACTTCCTCATCAGATGTACCAAGCTCTTAAAATGTTTGCAAGCATATTCTCCTAAAGATCACAACAGTCCATTGAATAGTTAATCAGAAGCGGTTACTAAATCCTCTCCATTTGGTTACTTAGTTTATTGTTTTTGTGATAATGTGTACCTACCTTGGTGTACTTCTCTATAAGCAGATTTTGTGTTTCTTAAGAAAAGCTAAAAGAACCCAGAAGGAAACTGGAAACCACAAGTAAGAAAAAGGAAAAGAAGAGTAAATACTGTTAAGAAACCATTCAAGGTTTGCAAGCCAAAATCAGTTTTTGCAAGTACAAATATTACTACAAGTGATTTAGACAAAACATCAAAAAGTCTTACTCTACTTTTTGTTCCCACGCATCTACTACATGGTACAGTCAAATATACTACAACTTTAAGCTTTCATTATCTTCCCTTCTATGAAGGCAGGGACTATCCCAATCAATTGTATATTCAGAGTGGCCAGCTTAATGTCCCCCGTAGAGTAGATACACAAAATTAAATTTTGAATAAATGCCAATGGAAAGAATGAATCAATAATCTTAAAGCACCAGACAATGTTTTCACTATCCTCAAGGAGTAAGATCCTTAGAGTAAGTCCTTAGAAATTGTTCTGAAAAAGAAACATCTCACCAAAAAAGTTCTTTAAATAGATTAACATACAAGTACTTGTATTTGGTTGATCCTCTTTCCAGCCTGGGATATAAATTGTTGTATCTGTTTTAATGCTTAAAATAATTGCAGGAAAACCTTCTTAGTCAAAAATAGCAGGCCCTCTGGTATGACACTCAGTCATCTAATTGTATTATAACTACTATCTATTCTATATGTCTTAAATACCTGATAGTCTGTACCCAGTGCACTGGTACACCCACCTAATTCACTACCAATGAAAGTTTTAATGACTGGACTACTATATCATGGTGGCACTTAAAATTACAGCAGCTATAACGCAATTAGATGACTGTTTCTAAGTGCCACTGATGCTCTAAAGAAAGATATTGTGCAGCAAAGGGTGAGTGACAGCCTATTGAAATCCAGATATGAAAGGAGTATGTAGCCAACAAGGATGCCTCTCAACTTGTAGTAGCAGAGGAACTCAAGCATGAAAATCAGAGGACTGAAAACTGTTGTCCCAATTGGGGTTACAATTCTTAATTCATTTTTCAGACTTGAGCTATTTCTTAGACACATAACACAATGACTGAAGAAGGGGTTGCTTTCTTAGAGTGGAGGATCTTGCAAATTACATCAAGTTTATACAATAATGATCCCCCCACTCCTTCCCCAAAGGGATCTATGATCATTTACTCAGACAACTGTCATTTGTAGAAAATAAGATATATGCAGACATTTTAAGGACAGTCACACAAAAGGTCAGAGTTGACATCCATCCCTGGAGAACTTAAATGTCAAGGAATCTCTGGAACAGTGGGGACATGTGTCAGATCATGCCATGACTCATGCCAGGTAGGGCCACCAAGACAGACAGGTCATGGCAGAGAGTTCTCACCAAATGTGGTCCACTGGAGAAGGGAATGACAAATCACTTCAGTATTGCTGCCTTGAGAACCCAGTGAACAGTATGACAAGGAAAAAATATAGGACACTGAAAGATGAACTCCCCAGGTCAGTAGATGCCCAAAATGCCACTGGATAAGAGTGGAGAATTAACTCCAGAAAGAATGAAGAGATGGAGCCAAAGCGAAAACAATGCCCGGTTGTGGATGTGACTGGTGATGAAAGTAAAGTCCGATGCTGTAAGGAGCAATATTGCATAGGAACCAGGAATGCTGCATCCACGAATCAAGGTAAATTAAAAATGGTCAACAGGAGATGGCAAGAGTGAACATCGACATTTTAGGAATCAGTGAAGTAAAATGGAATGGAACGGATGAATTTAACTCAGATAACCATTATATCTACACTGTGGGCAAGAATCCCTTAGAAGAAATGGAGTAGTCCTCACACACAACAGAAGAGTCCAAAATTCAGTACTTGGGTGCAATCTCAAAAACAACAGAAAGATCTCTGTTGATTTCCAAGGCAAAACATTCAATATCACAGTAATCAAAGTCTATGCCCTAACCAGTAATGCTGAAAAAGCTGAAGTTGAAGTTGAATGGTTCTATGAAGACCTACAAGATCTTATAGAACTAACACCACCTCCCCAAAGGAAAAAAATAAAGATGTCCTTATCATCATAGGGGAATGGAATGAAAAAGGAGGAAGTCAAGAAATACCTGGAGTAACAGGCAAGTTTGGCGTTGGAGTACAAAAGGCTAACAGAGTTTTGCCAAGAGAATGCACTGGTCATAGCAAACATTCTCTTCTAACAACACAAGAGAAGACTCTACAGATGGACTTCACCAGAAGGTCAATACCGAAATCAGACTGACTATATTCTTTGCAGCCGAAGATTGAGAAACTCTATACAGTCAGCAAAAACAAGACCCGGAGCTGACTGTGGATCAGATCATTAACTTCTTTTCAGACTAAAATTGAAGAAAGTAGGGAAAACCACTAGACATTCAGGTATGACCTAAACCAAATCCCTTATGATTATACAGTGGAAGTAACAAATAGATGCAAGGGATTAGATCTGATAGACAGAGTACCTGAAGATCTATGGACGGAGGTTTGTGACACTGACAGGAGACAGGGATCAAGACCATCCCTAAGAAAAAGAAATGCAAAAAGGTAAAATGGTTGTCTGAGGAGGCCATATAAATAGTGAGAAAAGAAAAGAAGTCAAAGGCAAAGGAGAAAAGAAAGATATACCCATTTGAATGTAGAGTTCCAAATAATAGCAAGGAGATACAAGAAAGCTTTCCTCTATGACCAATGCAAAGAAACAGGGGAAAATTATAGAATGGGAAAGACTAGAGATCTCTTCAAGAAAATTAGTGATGGCAAGGGAACATTTCATGCAAAGATGGGCTCAATAAAGGACAGATATGGTACGGACATAACAGAAGCAGAACGTATTAAGAAGTGGCAAGAATACATAGAACTATCCAAAAAGATCTTCATGACCCAGATAATCATGATGGTGTGATCACTCACCTAGAGTCACACATCCTGGAATGTGAAGTCATGTGTGCCTTAGGAAGCATCACCACGAACAAAGCTAGTGGAGGTGATGAAATTCCAGTTGCGCTATTTCAGATCCTGAAAGATAATGCTGTGAAAGTGCTGCATTCAATATGTCAGCAAATTTGGAAAACTCATCAATGGCCACAGAACTGGAAAAGGTCAGTTTTCATTCCAATCCCAAAGAAAGGCAATGCCAAAGAATTTTCAACTTATCGCATGATTGCACTTATCTCACATGCTAGCAAAATAATACTCAAAATTCTCCAAGCCAGGCTTCAACAGGACTTGAACTGTGAAATTCCAGATGTTCTAACTGGATTTAGAAAAGACAGAGGAACCAGAGATCAAATTGCCAACATCAATTAGATAACAGAAAAAGCAAGAGAATTCCAGAAAAACATCTACTTCTGCTCTATTGATTATGCCAAAGCCTTTGACTTTGTAGATCACAACAAACTATGGGAAATTGTTCAAGAGATGGGAATACCTGACCTGCCTCCTGAGAAATCCGTATGCAGGTCAAGAAGCAACAATTAAAACTGGACATAGAATAACAGACTGGTTCCAAATTGGGAAAGGAGTACGTCAAGGCTGTATATTGTCACCCTGATTATTTAACTTCTATGCAGAGTACATCATGCAAAATGCCAGGTTGGATGAAACACTAGCTGGAATCAGGATTGTCAGGAGAAATATCAACAACCTCAGATACACAGATGACACCACTCTTATAGTAGAAAGTGAATAGGAACTAAAGAGCCTCTTGATGAAAGTGAAAGAGGTGAATGAAAAAGCTGGCTTAAAACTGAACATTCAAAAACTGAAGATCATGGCATCTGGTCCCACCACTTCATGGCAAATAGATGAGGAAACAATGGAAATAATGAGATACTTTATTTTCTTGTGTTCCAAAATCACTGCAGATGATAACTTCATCCATGAAATTCAGACACTTGCTCCTTGGATGAAAAACTATGACCTACCTAGACAGCATATTAGAAAGCCAAGACGTTACTTTGCTGACAAAGATCTGTCTAATCAAAGCTATTATTTTTCCAGTAGTCATGTATGGATGTGAGAATTGGACTATAAAGAAAGTTGGGAACTGAAGAACTGATGCTTTTGAACTTTGGAAGACTCTTGAGAGTCTCTTGGACCACAAGGAGATCAAACCAGTCAATCCTAAAGGTAACCAGTCCTGAATATTCATTGGATGGACTGATGCTGAAGCTAAACTCCTATATTTTGGCCACCTGATGTGAAGAACTGACTCATTGGTAAAGACCCTGATGCTGGGAAATATTGAAGGCTGGAGGAGAAGGGGACAACAGAGGATGAGATGGTTGGATGGCATCACCAACTTGATGGACATGAGTTTGAGCATACTGTGGGAGCTGGTGATGAACAGGTAAAGCCCTGAATGCTGCAGTCATGGGGTTTTAAAGTCTGAAATGGCTGAGTGACTAAACTGAACTGAACAGATCAGGTGCTCTGAGAAATAGATGCTAAATTGGGATAGAAATGAGAGATTTTATTGGAAGAAACTCCTCTGACAGACAAAGGAAGAAATGGGAGTAAGCAAAGAGTGAGTTTTGCCCTAGATCTATGTCATTTCTCTTGCCTCCTTTCATGCATGTGGGATGATCTGGATATCATACAAAACACTACTTGATCCATTTTACTGGTAACCTTCCAGATGAGGAAGAGATGACAAGCACATTGGAGGTCTCAGTAAGTCACATGTACTCCAGCAGGAAGGAAATACACTTTATTAAGATTCAGGGACCCATCACAACCATAAAATTTTAGTAGCTCAATGGTCAAGGTCTGTCAAGACACCCTCTTCAAGGTAAAGAACAAATTATCACATTATGTACATCTTATCATGATGCTCAAGATGTAATATTTAGACAAATAATCACTGTGCTGGTGGGCTTCTTCCATCTTTGGAATCAGTGCATTTCACATCAATATCCAGGATGATAAGACTGTCAGCTTTAAGTGAGTCGCAAAGCAGGAAACGGCTCTGCTGCAGGTCTTGGCTATAGTACAAGCAGCCCTCTCACTTGGACCACATGATCTGGTCCACCTTGTGGTGTGGGAGGTATCACTGGTGGGAAGACACACCATATGGCAAGTTCCAGTTAAAGATTCATAAAGTGGGTCTCCTGAAGTTTGGGGGCAAGATATTGCCACTTGCAGTATAAAATTATACATCTTTTGAAAAATAAATTCTGGTTTGTAACTGGACTTCAGTAAAAATGGAATATCTGACCATGAATCACAAAATGAACATATGGCTATAACTGTCCATCATGAGTTGAGTCCTACAAGACTTACCAATGATAAAGTACTGTGAACTCAGAAGCAATCCTTTATAAAGTGAAAATTGTATATCTGCAACTAAGCACAAGCAGTATTGGAATCAACCACTGTTACACCATGTCCCTTCTCAGCTCATTCTTGCATCTGTATGATGATTCTTGAATGATGAGCTAGAGGAGGAAGAAAATCTTCTAAATGGACAGATTAGGTGCAGTGTTCCTTTTTATTCATTTTGGATAAAATCAGTGAGGTTATAATATGTTCAGACTTATAGACAGTGGTAAAAGTTGAACTAACTCTTCAGGGATATGGAAAGAAAAAGACTATAAGTTTGAGGAGTAGGAGACTGGATTAAGCATGTGGATTATCTATGAGATAGGCATATGTAAATAGGCACAAAGTGTGAAGATCTAAGTATTATAAGTCAATGTTCACTAAAAAATATTTACCATAGAAGATGCAGTAATCAACCAAGTAGGCAAAATAACTCAACCAATTAATGTCACACAGCCTCTGTCATCAGTCAACTCAGTGTTGGCCTGAGGAATAGATGAATGAAGTGACAGAAAAGAACACAAATGCGCCAGCACCATGGACTCCCACATATCAAGGCCAGTTGAGCTACTGGATTTCCAGCTTGTCAACAGTAGACATCAACATGGAGCCCTGATATGGCACTGTTCAAGGAGTGCATCTAGCTACATGAGCCATCTCCATCTGGGAGGGACCATTAGTTTATGTTCATAGTACTAAATAGAGCACATGTATTCCAGGTGTGGGTTTGATTTTTTTTTTTTTTTTGGTCCAAAGGCCTCAGGCAGCACTCTAGATAAGGGATTATGAAAAGCTTGCGCCAAAGTATGGAACCTGTTTTAAAAAATAATTAATAAACAGAAATATCAACTAAACATATAAAAGACCAGAATTTGAAGCTCTCATGCCCCATGACAATAGCAGAGTCCGAGAGGAAGAAGAAAGAATCCTCTTCTTTCAGGGCAAAGACTCAGCCAGTGAAAAGCCATAGACTGCTTACTACAGCCCTCTTAACTTCTTTTTCCTCTTTATTAAAAGCAATCATCTTCCTTTGCTGTGGGGGAACTTGCATGTGGCTCAACATGGTTGCATATCCCAAACTGCAATTCTCTGCTGATCATGAATACATCCATATTTCCTGGAGTAACATATGACAACCTATCATTTTAGGTCAAGATTTTGGTCTGACCAGAGAAGACTCCTGAGGGCTCTGGGGCTAGTTTGCAAACTGTTGTGGTACCCCAATTGAGTCCATTGTTACTCACTGTTTTTATATCTGACCTTAAAATTTGAAGACATGTTTTTCCTTGGAATTGATCCCAAGATCTCCTTGTATTTGAAGCCCTCTAGGTTTTATTCCCAGAGAAGGCAATGAAAACCCACTCCAGTACTCTTGCCTGGAGAATCCTTTGGACAGAGAAGCCTGGTAGGTCCATGGGGTCACTAGGAGTTGGACATGACTGAGCGACTTCACCTTCATTTTTCACTTTCATGCATTGGAGAAGGAAATGGCAACCCACTCCAGTATTCTTGCCTGGAGAATCCCAGGGACGGGGGAGCCTGGTGGGCTGCCATCTATGGGGTCACACAGAGTTGGACACGACCGAAATGACTTAGCAGCAGCAGCAGCAGCAGCAGGTTTTATTCAAGAGTTAAAACTTTCATCTTTCTTACTAAGGCCTTGTTCTGTATGTGAGAAACAGTTTGAGACTTCAGTCTGATCAGACTGTTTCAACTAAAGCTGGCTGAAAATGCCTTTAGCCTAGCTCCTTTGGAAAGGGGCTACTTTAAATGAAACTGTGCCAATTCGGCCGTCAATCTCTTTTTTGGAAAGGCTATTCTTTGGAAACTTGTTGAAAAAGCCTTTGACCTAGCTCTTCCAGAACTAAGCTGTTTCCTTTGAACTGACTGATAGTCAAGCTTGCAAGCTGTTTGAACTGAGCTGGCTGTGCTGTAATCTGCTTAAATTGTTTGAAAATTGTTTTTTACTGTAGAGGAAAAGCCTCTAGGAAATGGGATCCCAGGTATATAAATATGATGAGGGCTCCCCAGGCACATGGACTCCAGCCTATTTTATGTTTAAGAACAGCAGTCCTTTCTTATGTGCATTTCTAACCAAATGGACCAACCTGACCAAAGGCAATTTAGAATACCATTATAGAAAACTTCTGAAATCCCTAAGCTTAATTTCCTTAAAACTGAATTGGATTATAATAGCTCAAAAATTTCCAGAACTGAGTGGAATGCTTATTTCAAATAGTAGTTTGAGGTTTCTCAATCTTATCAGAAATCTAAGATTACCCCTCTGCAAAACATTATTTTAAAACTGATTGAGGCAAACAAATGATAAAATGACCCCTGAAGCCCCAAGGCTCTTCTTCCATGGCTTTTCTTCTTGGGTTCCACCTCTGGTGCCATCTTGTCTCTATTACTCAGCTCATCATATCATCATAGCAAGACTTCCCCCACTTTCCATCTTCCTCCAGCCCTTCTACTCCCATATCTCTACTATAACCTCAAGTCGCCACACTAATTATTTCACCAAATTTCCCCTTTTTACTGAAACTATCCCCACTCTCTTTTCCTCTGAACTTGTCAGAATTCTTCCTTAAAAATTAAGCCTTCTGATAACTCCGGGAGTTGGTGATGGACAGGGAGGCCTGGTGTGCTGCAGTTCATGGGGTCACAAAGAGTCGGACATGACTGAGCAACTGAACTGAACTGAACTGATGATCCAGAAGCTAGACTCTTAAATTCTTATATTCCCTGGACTCAAGATGAACTGCAAACCACTATCAAAGATTCTCCCAAAATAATGAAAGATTCTCACAGATTTTCCAAGTAGTTCAATATAGTCATTTGCACTTATCAGTCTAGTTCCTCTGACTTATATCAGCTAGTTCGTATGACTGTCAGTGAAGGCCAGGATCAGCATGGGGAAAATTTTGAAAGGTATCTAGAATTACAACTGGGAAACCAGCCAGTTAACTTATGATATAATTAGGCTTAGACAACCTCTAGGCAACTTCATCTAGCAATTCCTAGAGGTTTTCCAAATTCTGTTGATTAGAACAAAATTCATGTTTGCACATAAAAATCTGACCAATCTGTCTATGATTATTAAAATCAACTTCAGAATGTTTTTAATGAAAATTCTGATCTTCCTTAAGACATTGATTCCACCCGGGTAACTTCAAACATTTTATTAATGGGCTCAACCAGGACGTTTCCCTTTAAATAAAAAGGACCAGGATGAAATGGGAAACTATGTCCACTCCAAATTTAGTTAATAGAGCAAGCCAATTCTATTATACTCTAAATGTGTCACCTCCAAGGAAGACCGATAAAATTCTTAATCTTCAACTCCTGTAAATGAAGGCTTCTAAATTAAACCAAAATCCTCCTGCTGCTTCTGCTAAGTTGCTTCAGTAGTGTCCAACTCTCTGTGATCCCATAGACTGCAGCACACCAGGCTCCACCGTCCCTGGGATTCTCCAGGCAAGAACACTGGAGTGGGTTGCCATTTCCTTCTCCATGCAGGAAAGTGAAAAGTGAAAGTGAAGTTGCTCTGTGGTGAGAGACTCTTAGCGACCCCATGGACTGAAGCCCACCAGGCTCCTCCGTCCATGGGATTTTCCAGACAAGAGTATGGGAATGGGGTGCCATTGCCTTCTCTGAAAATCCTCCTTGTTCATGCTATTATTGCAAACAGCCAGGATGTTAAAGACTGTTACAAATTTAAGAGTTTTAGTTAACTTCAGCCCTCAACCAGCCTTTTCTGTATCCTTCCAATTTTTAATGAAAGGGCTCTGAGGAAATACAGGGGCTCTTTCCAATCCTACTTCTTAACAGTTTAGAGAAACATTTCTCCTGAATGGGGATGAATCTCTTCTATTTATAATTGACTAGAACCACACTCTTGGTACTCAACTCTGCTACTATAAAACAGCCTGTTTCATAGTACTAACTCATTTCAAATAACTGGGATTTCTGATGAGCCTTAAGAGGTTCCTATCTCTGAATGTATTTCCTTTTTTTTAAGGCTCTTTGAGAGATATATACCCTTTCCTCCTTAGTTCCTCTGCCCTTATCCATTTATTACATTAAGATTTTTTTAGAGGGAAGATAATGTTGGCAATCTCCCAAAAGGAGGAAGTAATTCTAGATTTTGACAGTAGTCATCAAAGTAAACAATCAGGTGAATTAAAAGACACTTCAATATCTTTTATTTCATCTCTGATGGTACTAGAGCAGATTCTGGAAACACTAATCATTTGACCTTAATAAATCATCTACCACTTCCTTATGGGCAAAATCTCCAACAGATGTTGGTAAAACTCAGAGTGTACTTCCCACTAAAATTCAAATATACCCCACAGACCTCTCCCCAGAATTAATCAATATCTTGTAAGTGAAGAAGCCCTTCAAGGCATAAAACGCATAATAAAAGATTACAAATTTCAAGTGTTCATGATCCCTTTTACTGGCTCCTGTAACATTCTCATTTTACCAGTGAGAAAACCTAAAGGCCAAGGGTGAAGGTTTATTCAAATCCTCTGAACGATAAACAATAAACAGCATTGTTAGCCCTCAACACCCTGCTGTTCCTAGCCCTCATACATTACTAACATCCATTCCCACCAGAAGTAAATTCTTTACTATAATTGATTTATGCAGTGTGTTTTTTAGTATTTCAGCTGACGAAGCTAGCCAGGACCTTTATGTCTTCACCTGGGAGGAAAAACAATTCACCTGGACAGTAATGCCTCAAGGCTGTTAATAGTCTTTTTTTTTTTTTTTTGCAAATTCTCAAGGCTGAACTGGATGACTTAACGTTCCCTAGAGTGTTACTTCGTTATAATATGTAGCTGCTGCTGCTTAGTCGCTTCAGTTGTGTCCGACTCTGCGACCCATAGACAGCTCCTCCGTCCCTGGGATTCTCCAGGCAAGAACACTGGTTGCCATTTCCTTCTCCAATGAATGAAAGTGAAAAGTGAAGTTGCTCAGTCATGTCCAACTCTTTGCGACCCCATGGACTGCAGCCTACCAGACTCCTCTGTCTTAGGGATTTTTCAGGCAAGAGTACTGGATTGGGGTTGCCATTGCCTTCTCCAATAATAATATGTAGATGATCTGCTTTTTTGCTCCTCTTCTCAAGCCTCCTCACAGGAAGAGAGCATCTACTTGCTAAGGCTTTAGCCTCAAAGGGACAAAAGCTTGCCCCTAAAATTGCTGTTTTCCCAAACTCAGGATTGATATTTAGGGCATCTGATATCAGATATCAGGACAGGAATTATACCTAGATCCAGATAGACTTCATGGTGTTCTAAGTGTTCCCAAACCCCAAATTTAGCACCAACCACCAGGTTTTCTGAGGCCAACTGGTGGTTGCTGAAATCGGATTCCAAATTTCTCCCTTATGGCCAAGACACTGTATGTTTTACTCAACAACAACCCCAACCTAATTTTATGGGAAGAACTGAATGTAGAACTTAGGCATCCCAATAATTAGATTCCCTTTTTCCCTTTTCATACATGAAAAGGAAGGGAATGCCCTTAAGGGTACTCCCTAACATGGGGACCACCATCATTTATCCACATTCAGTTGGCAACTGAGTCTTCATTGCCCAACTTACAATCATAATCAAAGATCCATGAGAACTCTGTGCTCCTTGTCCCTTCAGCTCAGAAGCGTTTAAAGTCCTATCTACAGAAGGGTGACAATTTTATCAGAGGAAAACATACAAGCTTACAAGCTATGACTTCTGTCACAGGTGGTATGGGGTGAGAAAAGAAATCATCATCTTGGAAGGAATTGGATCATCAGGAAGAGACAGAATTGCTGTTACAGAATGGGGGCTAGAAGAGATACCTATGGGAACCAGCTGACCCAGTTTGGGACCTTGTGGTACTCTCTTGCCAAGCTAAGTGTAAATAGACAGATACAGTGATGTATAAGAAGAACAAGGCGACCAAGGGATTGGATGGCTGAAGAACAACAGTCTAGGTAATGCTACCAGTTGAGCCACAGTCAGCAGAAGTGGTGGCTAATGGTGCAAGAAATCTCAAAAGAATAGTACAGGGGAAAGAAAGCAATTGTAAGATCAACTGTAGCAGCAGGGCTGGAATTAATTCTGTTAACCTCCATTTTCAGGCCCACAAGAATCCTGGAGGAGCAGCTCCTTAAATATATTCAGAAAAGTAAATACATAGGACAAAAGGGGAGGGGGCTATAATGAATATTAAGATATGCTACACAGATCCTCCTTCAGGGAAGGACTAGCTGCCTTCAGGATTTGTTACAGTTGTATGACTTATCTATTGCTGCTATCAAGCTATCCACCAAACTTGGAAGCTTAAGAATTTATCTCGGGTTCTTATAGGTTCCCAATTCATATATGGCTTAGCTGGTGTCTCTTGCTCAAGGTCACTCATGAGGTTGTATCAAGCTGCTGGCTGGGGCTGCATCTGTATCTGAAGGTCCTACTGTGTGGGGGGTATTTGGAGGGTCACTTCCAAGCTTAATGACACAGTCCTTTAGTACCTTACAAGTGACCCTTTCTAGAGGGCTATCTCACAACATGGTAGCTGGTTTCCCCAGGGTGAGTGGCTCAAGAGAAAGTGTGAGAAGGACCATCACCCCAGCATAGCCACACTCAGTAACAGAATGAAGAACAGAAAAAAAAAAGTCCCAACCATTTCACTTTAACATGGGTGGTTGACAGGCAACACACCTCTAGGCTCTGTGCCAGGCTGGCCTGGGCACTGTCAGGCCTGAATCACAGTTCAAATTTTTCCTCTGGCCAATCCTACTTACCTCACCTTCCTCCCATAAGAGTTGATCCCTAATAAACATCCTGTACTCCAAACTTCATCCTCTTTGTGTGTGTGGTGGGGGAGGGTGGTATTATTTCCTTTCTTCTTCCTCCTGAATGTTTTCCTCCCAGGAAATTTCAGGTTTCCTTTTCTAATTCACTACTTCCTCCCCAGTGACCACAGCTCTAGCACACTTGACTGGAAAGTCCAAGCACCCCTACGCCATAATGGTCTTGTAATACGTTTTCCCAAGGTACTACCTGGTCTTGTATTTCATATGGTTTTGGTTGTAAAGATGGTAGAGGAGTTAGGGAGAAGTTTTCAAAGGATTTTTTAAACTCAGAGATCTGCTTAGAAATTAAAGCTAGAGACAAAAGTAACTTTCAAATGGCAATTTTCTTTAAATTTCCCCAAACCCACTTAGTAAACAAATAATGGTTACCATATGAGAGGTTCTGTCATAGAGATACATGGAAGAGTGCCAGGAGACAATGAAATAAAGCAAACAACTCAGTTTTGTTTTTACCTTTGTTAATAAATTAGGAATGGATTTTTTAAAATTTAGAATGTACATACTACTTAGGTTCCATCTCTCAAGATATATTATTCTTCAGTGAAATAATTCTCTAATTCTTTGGAGAGAACATAAAAGACCAAATGTAATACATACAATTTAGAAGCAGAGTTATAATGAAAATGCAAATTAATTCAAAGGTCCATAGTGAGATCATTCAGCCATCTGGTCACTAATGAAGTTCTTAATTGTTATAGCATCAGCACCCCAGTCAGAAGACAAGATAGAAAAAAAAAATCTGCTGCCTTTTAATATTTAATATCTGCTGTCTTATAATATTTTTAAAATTTTAATTAAATTTCAAGAAACGGTTTCCAGCTCTGAAACATTTTTTAATGCCATGGAGCACTGCACATCTTGTAAATACAAAGCTTAGAATTTTTTTTTGAATAATTATTTCCCATGCTGTGTAATGAATAGAAAATTTAAATACTATAGTCTTAATTCAGCATACAAAATATGTAGCAATAGGGATTCTGTAAAGAATAACATTAATTCATCCAAGAAATATTTATTAGCATCCATACTGTGCCAGAAACTGTTCCAGATACTGGGGAGATACCGTGGTAACCAAACAGACAAGATTCCCTGCATTCATGGTGTCTGCATTCTACCCCAGGAGACACAAAGTAAATAAACAAAATACATAGTCCATTAAATAAGTTAAAAGTTACATAAATAAAAGCAGAGAAGAATGACATGAAATGTGACTGAGGGGGTGGGGAATGAGAGTTGAAAGTTTAGATTCTGTGTTGAGGGAAGACCCCACTGAGAAACTGACTAGAGTGAAGACCTAAAAGAAGTGAGGTGATGAGCCTCATATACCTCTTAAGGAAAGAACTCCTGCAAGTGGAGACAGCAATTGCAAACCCCCTGAGGCACGGTTCAATCTGGCGTGAGTAAGAAACAGCATTGCCACTGAAGAGTGAAGGAGGGCATAATCCCAGAGATGATGTTTGAGATGGGGAGGGCAGAAGCATTCATTGAGGGGCACAAGGAGGACTTGGGCTTTACTTTAAGGAAGATGAGGTCTTTGGAGAATTTTGAGCACAGGTGACATGGCAGGATCTCACTGAGTTTTAACAGAATCACTCCAGCTGTCCTGGGGAGTGGTAAATGGAGCAAAGTTAGAAATGGGGACTCAAGTTCAGAGCTACATCAAAGAGAGAAGCGATGAATATTTGTCCAGGATGATGGCATCAGTTGCTGTTGTTTATGACTCTTTGACACCCCATGAATGGCAGCACACCAGGCTTCCCTGTCTTTCATATCTCCCAGAGTTTGCTCAAACACATATCCACTGAGTTGGTGATGCCATCCAACCATTTCATCCTCTGTCGTCCCCTTCTCCTCCTGCCCTCAATCTTTCCCAGCATCAGGGTTTTTTCCAATGAGTAAGCTCTTCACATCAGGTAGCCAAAGTTTTAGAGTTTCAGCTTCAGCATCAGTCCTTTCTGTGAATATTCAGGGTGGATTTCCTTTAGGATTGACTGGTTTAATCTCCTTGCAGTCCAAGAGATGCTCAAGAATCTCCTCCAGCACCATGGCTCAAAAGAATCAGCTCTTCAGTACTCACCCTTCTTCGTGATCCAACTCTCACATCCATACATAACTACTGGAAAAACCAAAGCTTTGACCATACAGACCTTTGTTGGCAAAGTGATGGCAGCAGAGTTGGTGAGAAGTGGTCACTTTTTCAGGTAGAATTTTTCATTTAGTGAGGACTTCAAATACTCAGAACATTTTACTTTACTCTGTAACCCTTGTCATATACAAAGAGAAATTGTTTTTTGTTTCAAAAGAACCAATACATGTGACAACCTAGGAAAACCTTAGTAAAGTGACCCAAGAACCCTCAAATATCCAGCCTTTTTCTCCTAGCTGCTTATGCTAATATCTTAATCTGTCATGGCTTTTCTGTCCCTTCCTCTTTCCCTATCATACCCTTTAACTCTATTTACAATGGTTAAATTTTTGTATTAACTTGACTGGACCAGAAGATGCCCAGGTATTTTAGTCAAGCATTATTTTTGGTGTGTCTGTAGGGTATTTCTGGAAGAGATTAGAACATGCTGTATTTCTCTATGGAACTCAACCCCATGTATCAAGACTCATTATGGAAGTGATTCTTCTTATATTACAGATTTCTTATTTTTTACAACTAAAAAGAATTTAATTCCTTTTACTTCAACCACAGTGTCTTTCTACATCTCTCGTTTCTCCCTTTGGCATTGTACCACAGTACAATCCTTATCACAACCATTAGAATACAATCTTTGTACCTTCTAGTTTCCAGAACAGTGCTGTCAATGTTTCTTGAAATTACTTCACACCCAATGGGCCTTTATTTATAATTAGACCTAGCCAAAAATGAAGTTCAACTCTTCATACACTTGGCATTGCCATGGTTGTTAGGGATACTGGTATCAATTGTATTAAATCAGCTCTGTGATTTTTTTCCCTTGGTAAAGAAAGCCAAATTATTAGCATCTTAAAATGGCAGGTAAAGAGAAGACTAAAGAGAGAAGAATAAAGTGATGTAGTCATGGATACCAATTAGGTAATATAATAGGGTCTCTAGAAAAGAGCAGAGTATAATATCTGGACTAGACACATAGAAGCAAAAATTGGAAAGGACCTTGTATAAAGGACTTCATACCAGAAAAATCAAATAAAATTCAAAACTCATGAAGGGAAAATTAAAACAAATAGAATTAAAATGATTCTAAAGATATAAGATGATGACACAAGCCTGCAAAAAAAAAAATGGATATATCATACAGAGCCCATCAGGAGAAGCTCATTTATTGTTCAAACAACTATAGGGATAACAAACCAAATGTATGTTGGAAACATTTATGATCAGTCAGCTATAAAAATGGAACCTATAGATGCCTTTCCCAAAATAAAAATATAATCCCAGTCATGAATAAGTTGAAGTCAAGGTCAAGAATATATAAATATGACATATTTTGGATGTAGTCACTAAAGTCTTGGGAAAACTTCATTGTTGTTAGTTCAATCTAAAATGAACCTCTTAAAGAGAAGTTGAAGAAATGAGTCAATACACAGGATCAGATTGTCAAATTAGATTCATATGACTCAGGTTTTACTCAATATCAATTTACTAAATAATTGTAAGAACATTAGGCATTCAAGAGGCTCAGATGAACCAGAGTGAGTTCCAGGACATTAACAGTGATTCCCTGGTCCTTTCTTCCCACACAAAGAAACATGTGGGAGACATGCACCTCTAGCCTAGGATAACAGATAAAGTCTGAAAGTGTGGCTCTTGTGGTTCCTCATGTAGCAGGCCATGTTCAAATTATGAAATGTCTCAATTTAATACTCAGTAGCTTTCTGTACCCTATGCAACATTCTCCAAAGAAAGAGCCATGCCATTTTTTCCTGGGTTTCATTTATTGTATATAATCCTTAAAGATATCCCTCTACGGACATTTAAAAAATAACATCTCTACCTCCTAGCAAAATAACATCAGTCTATTTACCCAGAGGTCCATTTGACAAGGAGCCTGGAATGGGTCATCTGCCTTCTTTTCCCATCTGGTGAAGGAAGAGAATGAATCCCATGGATCCTGGCCAACTGCCTTAGCATCTTCCTCCCAGGAAGTTTAAGACAATGCAGTGCTTTTTGTAAGAAAATACAAAGTGAGTTTTGGAAAGGGAAGTAGAGGTGTATCTTGAAAGAATTAAGGTAAATAAGTATTTATAAAATCCGTGAATCTACAATTTAAAGAAACGAATATGAGAATGGCATTTGGAAGAAAGATAAAATAAATGATAATTCTATTGAGGACACTTTTCATTTGTGTGGGGGGAAGCACAGGCTAATATGTTTAAAAATACAAAGAATGTGAAATGTTCTCACATTATTGGTAGCGACAATGATTCCCAAGCTGGCAATTTGCCATTAGCCATGAACTAGATCACCTCCCTTCATAAACAACTTACATATGTTGAAAAAATAAAAACCACATGTGACAGAATATTAAAATGAGATCCTTCCTGCAGCCGAACAAGAAGATAATAGATGCTCTATCCCTGGGTGAGTATTACGCATCATGACCTAGAACCCGTTAGACGATGTGAGATAATGCAACCCCAACATTAGACACTTTGAGGAGTGTTCTGCCCCAAAACCCAAGGGTCATAAGAAAAGCTGTAGAAAAGCTGCAGTCTGTGGGAAATGTAGCCTGCATCCCAGGAAGCTGCAAGGGGATGTTCTTAGAGTATCCGAGAAAACCCTGAATGTGTTCCCACAAAGGGCAACTTCAAAATCTGGAGGCTCACAGGGCACCAGTGATCTTAAGTAATAGCTTCCCTATCCTCTTGCCCCTTTCCCTCTCTCTTCCTTCTACCTGCAAATTTCTCCCATTAGCAGCATGAGAGAAAATAGAAACTCTATAACAACATGGAAAGAGAGAGGAAAGATCAATTTTCCTGTATCTAGGTTCTGCCTGTCAGTCTCAAAAGTTTGATTATTATCTGAGACAGGACTGTCTTAATTACTTAGTTGAGATGTGGTGTGTGTGGGTGCATGTGTGCACATGTGTGTGTGTGATTTCTATTATCTAAGAGTAATCAGAAAATATATTATCCAGTTGTCAAGGTGGGGATAATACCCACTGATTAGATTTAAGGAGACTGTGAGGGACAAAATGAAATTGCTTTGCAATTATACCATGTGAAAACTGCTTGTTCAATGTATTGGTCACATTTACTTACTTGGTTTAATTTTAATATCCCCACAGAAAACATAATTAGTGTAAAGTAACTTAACTGGAAAAAAAATGAAAAAAATCAAACTGACTCTAAAGAAAAAGCATATGATTTAAAAGCTACTGTTTCTATTCATTAAAATAATGAATCAATAATTGGCATGTAATCAAAAAGTACACATTTGCTATTTTACAAACTGAGGAAATGCATAGAACAAAAACAAAAGAAAAATAACTGCATTCTGTCTTACAGCTAATAACCACTATAGTAGCACTTTGGATTGCATCTTTTTAACTATTTCATAGACGAAAACCTCTGAATATTTTTTCTACTAAAAATGTATCATTTCCATTTTAATAAATACAACTTTTAAAATTTTTGTGACTCTTTAAGAATTTATTTTTAGTTGGAGGATAATTGCTTTACAGTGTTGTGTTGGTTTCTGCCACACATCAACATGAATCATCCCTAGGTATAGATATGTCCCTTCCTTCCTGAACCTCTCTCCTGCATTTCACCCCATACTACCCTTCTAGGTTATCACAGAGCATCAGGTTGAGCTCTCTGCATCATACAGCAAATTCCCACTGGCTATCTATTTTACATATGTTAGTGTGTATGTTTCAATTCTACTCTCTGATTTTGTCCCACCCTCTTCTTCCCCCACTCCATCCACAAGTCTGTTCTCTATATCTGTCTCTATTCCTGCCCTGCAAATAGGTTCATCAATACTATTTTTCTGGTTAATATATATATATGTTAATATATGATATTTGTTTTTCTCTTTCTGACTTCACTCTGTATAACAGACTCAAGGGTCATCTACCTCACTAGAACTGACTCAACTTTGTTCCTTTTTATGGTTGAGTAAGATTTCATTTTACATATCTATGACACTTCTTTATCCATTCATCTTTCAATGGATACCTAGGTTGCTTTCATGTCCTGCCTATTGTAAACAGTGCTGCAATGAACATTGGGCTACATGGTCTTTAAGAATTGTGGTTTTCTCAGGGTATATGCCCAGTAGTGACAGACAGAATTCCAGAAAAACATCTATTTCTGCTTTATTGACTATGCCAAAGCCTTTGACTGTGTGACCACCAAACAGTGGAAAATTCTTAAAGAGATGAGACTACCAGACCAGCTGATCTGCCTCTTGACAAACCTGCATGCAGGTCAGGAAGCAACAGTTAGAACTGGATATGGAACAACAGACTGGGTCCAAATAAGGAAAGGAGTACATCAAAGCTGTATATTGTCACCATGCTTATTTAATTTATATGCAGAGCACATCATGAGAAACATTGGGCTGGATGAAACACAAGCTGGAATCAAGATTGCTGGGAGAAATATCAATAACCTCAGATATGCAGATGAAACCACCTTTATGGCAGAAAGCAAAGAAGAACTAAAGAACCTCTTGATGAAAGTGAAAGAAGAGAGTGAAAAGTTGGCTTACAGCTCAACATTCAGAAAACTAACATCAGGGCATCCGGTCCCATCACATCATGGCAAATAGATGGGAAAACAGTGGAAACAGTGGCTGACTTTATTTTCTTTGGCTCGAAAATTACCACAGATGGTGACTGCAGCCATGAAATTAAAAGACACTTGCTCTTTGGAAGAAAAATTATGACCAACCTAGACAACATATTGAAAAGTAGAGATATTCCTTTGCCAACAAAGGTCAAGACTATGGTTTTTCCAGTGGTTGCATGGATGTGAGAGTTGTTCTGTAAAGAAAGCTGAGTGCCGAAGAATTGATGCTTTTGAACTGTGGTGTTGGAGAAGACTCTTGAGACTCCCTTGGACTGCAAGAAGATCCAACCAGTCCATCCTAAAGGAAATCAATCCTGAATGTTCATTGGAAGGACTGATATTGAAGCTGAAACTTCAATAGTTTGGTCACCTGATGCAAAGAATTGACTTATTTGAAAAGACCCTGATGCTGGGAAAGATTGAAGGTGGGAGGAGAAGGGAACAACAGAGGATGAGATGGTTGGATGGCATCAGCAACTCAACAAACATGAGTCTGAGTAAACTCCAGGAGTTGGTTATGGACAGAAAGGCCTGTTGTGCTGCTGTTCATGGGGTTGCAAAGAAGTGGACATGACTGAGCAACTGAATTAAACTGAACTGATGACCGGTAGTGGGACTCCTGGATCATATGGTGATTTTATTCACAGTTTTTTAAGGAATCTTCATACTGTTTTCCAAAGTGCCTGTATAAATGTACAATCCCACTGACAGTGTAGGAAGGGTCCCTTTTCTTCACATTCTCTCCACCACTTATTTTCTGTAGATTTTTTGATGATGGCCATTCTGACTGGTGTGAGGTGATACCTCACTGTAGTTTGATTTGCATTTCTCTAATAGGAAACAATATTGAGCATTGTTTCATGTGTTTATTAGCTATCTTTATGTCTTCTTTGCAGAAATGTCTGTTTAGGTCTTCTGCCTATTTTTTGATTGTACTGTTTGTTTTTCTCTCAGTTGTGTCTGACTCTTTATGACCTTCATGGACTGCAACATACCAGGCTTCCCTGTCATTCACCATATCCTAGAGCTTGCTTAAATTCATGTCCATTGAATTGGTGACACCATCCAACCATTTTGTCCTCTGTTGTCCCCTTCTCCTCCTTCCTTCCATCTTTCCCAGCTTCAGGGTCTTTTCTAATGAGTCAGCTCTTCCCATCAGGTGGGCAAAGTATTGGAGCTTCAGCTTCAGCATCAGTCCTTCCATTGAATATTCAGGACTCATTTCCTTTAGGATGGAATGGTTGGATCTCCTTGCAGTCCAAGGGACTCTCAAGAGCCTTCTCCAACACCACAGTTAAAATTAATCAGTTCTTCAGTGCTCAGCCTTCTTTACAACTCTCACATCCATACATGACTACTGGAAAAACCATAGCTTTGACTAGATGGATCTTTGTTGGTAAAGTAATGTCTCTGCTTTTTAGTATGCTGTCTAGGTTGGTCATAACTTTTCTTCCAAGGAGCAATGTCTTAATTTCATGGATGCAGTCACCATCTGCAGTGATTTTGGAGACCAAGAAAATAAAGTTTCTCGCTGTTTCCATTGTTTCCCCATCATGACGTGATGGGACCAGATGCCATGATCTTAGTTTTCTGAGTGTTGAGCTTCAAGCCAGATTTTTCATTCTCCTCTTTCACCTTCATCAAGAGGCTCTACAGAGAATTACAGTTCCTCTTTACTTTGTGCCATAAGGGTGTTTTCATCTGCATATCTGAGCTTATTGATATTTCTCCCTACAATCTTGATTCTAGCTTATGCATCATCCAGCCCGGCATTTCACATGACGTGCTCTGCATATAAGTTAAATAAGCAGGGTGACAACATACATTCTTGATGTGCTCCTTTCCTAATTTGGAACAAGTCTGTTGTTCCTTGTCCAGTTCTAACTATTGCTTCTTGAGCTGTGTACAGATTTCTTAGGAGGCAGGTCAGGTGGTCTGGTATTCCCATCTCTTGAAGAATTTTCCACTTTGTTGTGACCCACACAGTCAAAGGTTTTGGCATAATCAATAAAGCAGAAGTAGATGTTTTTCTCAAATTCTCTTGCTTTTTAACGATCCAATGGATGTTGGTAATTTGATCTCTGGTTCCTCTGATTTTTCTAAATCCAGTTTGAACATCTGGAATTTCATGGTTCATGCACTGTTGAAGCCTGGCTTGGAAAATTTTGAGCATTACTTTGCTAGTGTGTGAAATGAGTGCAATTGTGCAGTAGTTTGAACATTCTTTGGCATTACCCTTCTTCGAGATGGAAATAAAAACTGACCTTTTCCAGTCCTGTGGTCATTGCTGACTTTTGTATTTTTAAAAGTTTACTGGCAAAATATTTTCATAAATGAGACCTTTTAGGTTTTTTTTATACTTTAAATGTGGTAAATATTTTCCTATTTGTCATTTGCCCTTTTAATTTTCCTGATTAGTTTTTTTTATTACATAAAAGTTAAAACCCTTATTTAATCACATCTAGAAACATTTTTCTTTGGGAGCTCTGATATCAGAGCTGATAAAAAAAATCCACCTGCTTAAAATAGTACATTGATAATTATGTAATTTTATTGTAGTACCTTTCTGATTTCAATTCATCTGAAATTTATCTCAAGGAAAGATGTTTTATATATAAAAAATTCCAACTTTGCATATATAATTACATTGTTCAACTCTAATCAGCCAGAGACTAGTGCAGGAACAAGCTTATACTTTAACAGAATCAGATTTATTGACCTGGTGAGACAAGACACTCCAGAAGAACCATAGATTGCTACCTTTCGCCATAGAGAGAGAAGGAGAGAAATGTCTTTTGTAAGTTTTGTGTTCTGACGTAAGTATTATGAAGAGGAGAAAAGAGGCTCTGGGATCAGTTATGAATTGGTTACTATTTCTGAGGTGGGCCTGGAGAAGCTGAGCTCATTTGGGTTGGGTGCTGTCACCAGACAAGGATGGCTTAGCAATCGTGTAGCCCCAGTTATAGATGAGTGCAGCAAAGTGTCCAGGGGCATCATTAGTACAAAAGTGATAGTTATGCAGAGTACTGTTTTGACACTTTTCAGTTGCTATATCATCTCAGAAGAAACAGTGGTTCCTGTCAACTTTGGAATAGGTTTTTCCTGTGTTTGTACCCAAACCCTGATGAAAAACTGCTCTTCTTTTTCTGTACAAGATGATTTTCATTCTTTCAGCCCTAGAAAAGCTTTTAGTCTTTGTATATTTAATATACATATTTGTATATGTACATATTTTATAACAATCTATGGGTCATTCTTTAACCCACTAATCTGCAATGCTTTATTAATCATATTTCTATATATACTTGAACTCTTCTTTCTATTTTATCCTAATAAACTTTCTGATCATAGTGGCTCCAGAATTCTGATTTTAGAAGTGACAAGATTCTCTTCCTCATTCTAATGTCTGATTCTTTTCACTTTTTATCCTGAATTTTAAGTTTAATATTAATATTGCAAAATGTGCTTATCAGTTGGGATTAACTTCAACTATAAGAAATCCCAAATGACTCTTGTTTAACTATTCTGGAAGGTTAGTGGTCTGGGACAGGGTGCTCCCCGTGTCAGGGAACAGATGCCCCTGTCTTTATTACTCAGTTGTGAATAGACTGAAGTTTATGGTCCTGGATAGGGGCAACCCTGTTCCCAACTGCAGGATAGGGAGAGAAATGAAGGCTGAGGAAGGGATAAAGATGAAGCAGAGAGCAGAGAGCACATAAACGCTTTTCTTAAGGAAGGCTTTGAGATGCTTATAGGACGATACTGCTTACATCTCATTAACTAGAGACGCCAAGTAGCTATGCCTACTTGCACAGGAGGCTGATAAATATAGTTTTTATTCTAGCCTCCTATGAGCTGAGCTAAAAATTCCATTGCCATGGAGGAAGGGGTTTTTAGAAATATGGGAGTAACTAGTAGACCCTATAGTAATGTACCCAATGTCTCTCCTCCAATTCTTTTGTAAAATTTACTTTTTCCTTTAATTGGTATCAATTTTTTTCTGTTTTGTATTTGTTTAATACATTCTGATTAAAATAGTTAATTTACAAAGTTGTGCTTATTAATAGATTCAGATATAGAGTAAAATGATTCCGTCATATATATGTTTAGATTCTTTTCCATTATAGATTATTACAAGATATTGAATATAGTTCCCTGTGCTATACAGTAGGTCCTCTTTGGTTACCTATTTTATATATAAAAAGAAGTATGTATATTTTAATTCCAACTCCTAATTTATTCCTTCCTCTCTTCTCCTTTGGTAACCATAGATTTGTTTTCTGTGTCAGTGAGTATATTTGTGTTCTGTAAATAAGTTTATTTGTATCACTTTTTTAGATTCCACATAAGGGATATTATACAATATTTGCCTTTCTCTGTCTGACTTTCTTTGCTTAGTAGGATAATCTCTAAAGTTTTTGCATGCAAAGGAAACTATAAACAAAAAGACAGCTTAAGGAATGGGAGAAAATATTTGCAAAAAATGTGACTTACAAGAGCTTAATTTCCAAAATATACCAAAAACTCATAACTCAACATCAAAAAAGAAACAACTTGATGAAAAAGTGGGGAGATATGAATAGATATTTCTCCAAAGAAATACAGATGGCCAACAGGCACATGGAAAGATGCTCAACATTGCTAATTATTAGAGGAAGGCAAATCAATATTACAATTGATTTGTGAGTTATCACCTCACACCAGTCAGGATGGCCATCATCTAAAGTCTGCAAAAAAAAAAAATGTTGGAGAGGGTGTGTTAAAAAAGGAATACTCCTCAACTGTTGGTAGCAACATAAACTGATATATCCACTTTGGAGAACAGTATGGAGGTTCCTCAAAAAACTAAAATACTTTTACCATATGATTCAGCAATAGCATTCATGGCATCTAGTTGGAGAAAACTATAATTTGAAAAGATATATGCATTCCAAAGTCCATGGCAACACTATTTATGATAATCAAGACTTGGAAGCAACGTTAGGGTCCATCATTAGATGAATGGATAAAAGCACTGTGGTATATATGCATAATAGAATATTACTCAGCCATAAATAAGAGTGAAATAATGCCATTTGCAGCAACATGCCTAGATCTAGATATCAAGTTTTTTTATATTTGTTATAGAAGAATGTGCCAGAAATTATTTTCTAACTTTTTTTTTACTCTCCCAAGGACTCTCTCTATACCCTCTTTAGAGTCAACCACTATCAAATCTTTTAGTATTACATTCAAAAAATATTTTTATAAAACATTAGGTTTATGCTGCTGTTTAAAAAATATTTCTGTTTACTATAAATGATAAAGGTTTAGTGTTTTTCACCATCACTCTCCCCCAACCACATATTTCCCATCCGTCTAGGATACAGTTTACTCTTAGTTATATCAGCTTACTTATATCAGTAATTATCAGCTCAGTTATATCAGGAATTATAATTCTTAGTTAGATCAGCATTCATTTTTAATGTAATTATGAGTAGGTAAATATTAAAAGCTGAACCATGTAGTGTAAAATGATTTCATTTTTCTTTTATAACTTTTCCCAACTAATTGTTTTACTTAGTTTTCTAATTCTTGTCTATATTATCTGCTGTCAGTCATTCTCTCAAGTTCATCTTCTTAGACCTCTCTATATGCCTTGGCTCCAATCTGTATTGATATATCACTAGCACACATCCTTCATCCTCTTATTTCCCTTCATTATCACTAAGAGAATTCTCCTTACCTCTCTCCTGTGTAATACCCTCTGATTCCTGATCCTAGGTTCCTCAGTCTCACTTTTTTGATGGGAGTAAAATCTTTCAGTAGGTAATGAAGATTGTTGTTTGGTGTGGAGGAGGAGGGGGAAGGTTTTCAGAACCTTCCTTTTTGAAAGTATGACAGAAATGTGTTCTTAATCTATTTCATGTTTGAAATTATATGCTGAAACTTTTGATATCTAAGTAATAGAAATAACTTCTGGACTTGTTATATGCTATGAACTACTTAGAAGCTTCTTGTTGTTGTTTAGTCACTAAGTCACATCTGACTCTGTGTAATCTCATGAACAGGTAGCAGGCTCCTCTCTGTCCGTAAGATTTCCCAGGCAAGAATACTGGAGTGGGTGCAATTTCCATCTCCAGGGAATCTTCCAAACCACGGATCGAACCTACATCTCCTGCTTTGGCAGGTGGGTTCTCTATTGCTGAGTCGCAGCAGTGCTGCTTACCAATTGCTTTAGTCCACCAAACCATCTGGCAGCGTTCAGGAAAAAGTTGGGAAATGCTAGCTTTGAAGCTCCAATTAAATCCAGTAAGATCCTTAAATCTATACCATGCAGTTGCCATATATATCAATCTGTGTATATGTGTGTGTGTGTGTGTGTGAGAGAGTGTATATATATTTATAAATACAGTCTTGTTCCATCACTAAGTTGTGCCCAACTCTTTGCAACCCCATGAAATGCAGTACACCAGGCTTTCTCATCCTTCACCAACTCTTTGGAGAGGGCACCAACTCTTTGGAGAGAGATCCTTTAGATTCAGGAAGCATTTTCTTATATTCAGGTGAACCAACCATCACACACACACACAAAAAAAAGCAGAGAAAAGCCCACCATTAATTAACAGGCTTTCTATTTGGGTTAGCTATGTATTTGATCTTTTCCTACTGAAAAATCTGAATGAGTGCCGTTGTGGACTTTTGACAGGATGAAGGTTCACACTAGAGGGCCCTTATCCCTCCTATGGACTCTATGCACCTTTCCATGTACAGAGTTTGCTTAGATTTCCATTTCTTACCTCTCACAACAGCACATGGCTGTATCTGGAAGAAGAACTGGAGTTAAGCTGGTTTCACCTGTATTTACCTAGCCATATTAAAGTTTACAATGCATTATTAGTGTTTTTTCTTTCTTGTTGCTTGCTTCAGCAATTGGTTGCAATTAATATTGTTTACCCTGCCCTCACCACCACTCTTTGATCATTGTCTCTTACTGGAGGAAACTTCGAAATTTGCTTCTATTAGACTTCTCTTTATTTCTGCAATTTTTTAATTGTCTAAACTAAAGACAAAATAAGAGCTAAACAATAAGTTAGAATTTCATCATTTTGATTTGAAATTTTGAAGAGAAAATACAGCACTATTTTTTAGAAATTAACAAAATGGTAATCATTTTTATTTTTTATTTTTTCCTATTTCACCAGAACTGGTTACTAAAATCCAGAGTTGAGGACAAAAATTTGCCAAGTATCTGATATTCTGAAGATAGCAAAATTAGGGAGGGAAAAAGAAAGACATTTCTGAATTCATTAGAAGACAGCCAAACTATTTCTTTTCTTTTCTTTTCTTTTTTAAATTTTCTTTACTTTATTGTGTTGGTTTTGCCATACAATGACATGAAACCACCATGGGTTTACATATGCTCCCCCTCCAGCACCCCCCTCCCTCCTCCCTCCCGATTCCCTCCCCCTGGGTCATCTCAGTGCACCAGCCCCGAGCACCAACCCTGGGCTGGCGATTGATTTCACATATGATAGTTAACATGTTTCAATGCCATTCTCCCATATCATCCCACCCTTGCCCTCTTCCACAGAGTCCACGAGTCTGTTCTATACGTCTGCGTTCCTTTTGCTGTCTCGCATGCTGGGTTCTCGTTACCATCTTTCTAAATTCCATATATATGCGTTAGTATACTGTATTGTTATTTTTCCTTCTGGCTTACTTCACTCTGGATAATAGGTTCCAGTTCCGTCCACCTGAGTAGAACTGCCTCAAATGAATTTTTTTTTAATGCTGAGTAGTATTCCATTGTGTATATGTACCAAAGCTTTCTTATCCATTCTTCAGTTGATGGGCATCTAGGTTGCTTCCATGTCCTGGCTATTGTAAACAATGCGGCGATGAACATTGGGGTACACGTGACTCTTTCAATTCTGGTTTCCTCGGTGTGTATGCCCAGCAGTGGGATTGCTGGTTCATATGGCAGTTCTATTTGCAGTTTTTTAAGGAATCTCCACACTGTTTTCCATAGTGGCTGTACTAGAAGACTATTTCCATTACCTTCCAGCCAAACTATTTCCATTACCTTCTATTCTTATCCCAGAGTTTCCTAACCGCAGTCTGTATACATTGAAAACTAAATAGCAGAGAGTTGTGAGAGAGGAGGTGTCACAAGAGTCTTGAGGCATTGATTGTATTCAGAGGAAGAGTCCACAGAGTCGAGGGGAAGGAGTGATGAAGAATCACTCATAAAAGCTGAGGATGCCAGTGAATGAAGAAGACTAGCATTTCATCCCTCTACTAGAATACTGCAGCATCAAATGTTCTGATCTTCTCTCTGCATTTATTTGAACTAGAGAGAAAAGAAATAGAGACAGCAGGGCAGTGAAGAGTTCAACCATGTAGAAATCTTCACTTCCATCACTTCTCATGTCTAGTCTGTGGCTCAATTAGATACAAAGAAAGTTAGCCTGACCTTTATCCAAGATTATCACTGCTGGAAAAATAACCTCAGTAACAAGCAGCTATGGGTACTCTGCTGGGGTACATATGAAAAAAGCAGAAGTGAAAAAAATCTGGCAGTAATGAGGATGTCTTCAAAGGGCAGCTGAAGAACTCACCCATGCCTTCAATGAAAGTGATAGCATTTGTGTGTCTGCTGGCAAGAGAATGTCAATGGCCAGTCAGGATTCTCCAGAAGAGCAGCAATAGCAGAGAGAAGACCACAACACCAACTAAGAAAGAGACATTTGTTGTTTTTCCACCTTTCATATTCCCTTTTACCAGACTCCAACTCCCAAAGAGATACTGATCTAGAAGTGAGAGGGGGGGAATGAATGGAGAAGACTGTTCATGCTTCCTACTCCAAGTTCAGGTGTTCTTGGGAAGAGGGGAAGAGATGATAATGAAATTGAATATGAGGTAGATGCTTTTAAACTGGGTTCAACCAACAATAACTTTCTAAATAATAGTTATAGGATCTATCTGAGATAGCTTTAGGGGGTGATAGAAGGTAAGTCTGCATGGTCCAGTTGGGACAACAACTGGAGGAAAAGATTAAACAAGTATTGACTGTTCATATCCTATTAGGTTTATCCTATTACAAAGAATAAATGTAGAATAAAACAAATATGAAATAATATAAACTTATAAGGCCAAAGAGAAAAGAATATAGATGAATTTGGGTTTTATTTGGAATAATAAGGATGTAGGCTAGGATGTCAAAAGAGATGCTGAAGAATTTTAACAATTTAAAATTGCCAATGAAGAATTTTATGTCATGATTCTTAGAAATCAGCTTTTGGTTCATCATAAATTGAAAAAAGTCTTAGAAATATTTTCATATTCTTTCTTTCAAGTGGTTGAACATCTCATGTATCAAACACCAGCTAACTCACTGAAACATACCACATCTCCTCCTGTTCTCCTGAAACTTTTTTTTTTCTTCAAGATGTTCAAAAGAAAAAATGTCTCAGGACACTTAGCAAGGGCCAAGAAATCTCTGTGATCCATGATCTTTCATGTGAGAGAAGAAAGAAGGTCCAAGCACTTGCTATGTACTAGGTGCTTTTATGATCACTACATAATTTACTCTTTGGTGCATAAGTATTTGTTCCTATGTAGGGAATGAATAGATTGGGGCTCAGAATTATTAAGTAACTTGCCTGAGTTCATCCAGCCATATAAATGCCAGAGCAGTAATAAGACACCACATTTATCTGGTTCCAAACTTTGTGTTTTTTCCCACTACAATCAAGTGGCTTCTCTATAAAATAACAACATAGAAGTAAACTAAATGTGTAGAAGAGCTATCTATAATTTACAGTTTGGAGATCACAGCATTATGAGACCACATTTCTTGTGAGCATTCTAGAGAAAACTCCATATAATATGAGGTCATTGGGGATTTTATCCTTACGGTGTAATTCCCTATCTTGTGTTATCACTCAGTCAAGTCTACTCTTTGCGACCCCATGGACTGTAGCCCACCTGGCTCCTCTGTTCATGGAATTCTCCAGGCAAGAATACTAGAGAAGGTTCCATTTCCTTATCCAAAAATTCCCTACTAAAGACCCATAAAAAAATGAATGCCTTTGTGAAAATGAAAGTGTTAGTCACAAAGTCGTGTCTGACTCTCTGCAACCTCATGGACTGGCCCACCAGGCTCCTCTGTTCATGGAATTCTCCAGGTAAGGGCTGGGATGCCATTTCCTACTCCAGGGGATCTTCCCAACCCATTGGTCTCCCACATTGTAGGAAGATTCTTTACCCTCTTAGCCACCAGGGATGCCTGAGTACATGTGTAACTAAAATCATATGAAGTAATTTTAATAAAAGTATTTTGAATTATTTAGAGGAAATGTAATTATTTTAATGAGAACTTCCATTTACTACAGAATTTTCTAATATAACTGTTATAACCATAATTTTCAAATACTTACAGAAATTAATTTCCTTTGTTGCATTATCATATTGCTTAGAAAGTTTGCAAAATATTGCCTAGAATTTACAAACATGGAAAAGAAGAAAAAAGCAAAAATAATCTTCCCAGGGTAAATATTGCTGTAAATATCATCACAGAGTAACTCACACCATGTTTTGTATTGAGGACTTCCCTTGTGGCTCAGCTGGTAAAGAATCTGCCTGCAATGTTGAAGACCTGAGTTCGATCCCTGGGTTGGGAAGACTCCCTGGAGAAGGGAAAGGCTACCCATTCCAGTAATCTGTCCAGGAGAATTCCATGGACTGCATAGTCCATGAGGTGACAAAGAATTGGACACACTGAGCGACTTTCAATTCACTTTGTATTGAGAAGTATCATAATGACAAAGTAGTTAGAAAGGCTACATTCTGACCTTTAGTATATATTGATGTTCTTAATTATTATACAATATCATAAGAAAATGCTTATACTAATTATTATTCTTATCTATATACATCCTGGCATTTATAAGTTTAATTAGGATGTACCTAATTTCACACACTTATTTATTTGTTAAGCATTTTTAAAGAAGCTATTCTCACTTGGTTTCTATGAGAAATGAGAAATAAGAACAAGTAGAATTTCTACCAGTAGGTGATTAATATCAAGTAAATCACATTGAATGTAAACATAATTTCCATAATACAGGATTGATTATGTCTGAAAAGTGCAAGAAATAAATGTAGATAGGAAAGTTCAAAGCAGCAGTTACTTTCAGCCAAAAGAATCAAGCGCAACTTTTTGAAAGAGGCAGCATTTCAACTAGGCTTAAAAATGAACTCTGAAATATATTGTATGCCTGTTTATTATTTAAGTGAGGTTAAAATAATGTTCTTTTCTCTTTTGATAAATTTATATAGCTTTTTAAAATAATTTCTTAGTAATGGGTCATCTGTATATCCCTGTAAGGAATAATACATTTAAAAATATACTGTTAAGTTCTTTGGCCCACTTAACAGACATTTCTCCAAAGAAGATATACAAATGGCTAACAAACACATGAAAAGATGCTCAACATCACTCATTATCAGAGAAATGCAAATCAAAACCACAATGAGGTACCACTTTACACCAGTCAGAATGGCTGCCATCCAAAAGTCTACAAGCAATAAATGCTGGAGAGGATGTGGAGAAAAGGGAACCCTCTTACACTGTTGGTGGGAACGCAAACTAGTACAGCCACTATGGAAAACAGTGTGGAGGTTCCTTAAAAAGCTGCAAATAGACCTGCCATATGACCCGGCAATCCCACTGCTGGGCATATACACCGAGGAAACCAGAATTGAAAGAGCCACGTGCACCCCAATGTTCATCGCTGCATTGTTTACAATAGCCAGGACATGGAAGCAACCTAGATGCCCATCAACTGACGAATGGATAAGAAAGCTGTGGTATATATACACAATGGAATATTACTCAGCATTAAAAAAAAATTCATTTGAAGCAATTCTACTCAGATGGACGAAACTGGAGCCCATTATCCAGAGTGAAGTAAGCCAGAAGCAAAAACAACAATACAGTATTTTAACACATATATATGGAATTTAGAAAGACAGTAATGAGAACCCAACATGGGAGACAACAAAAGGAACGCAGATGTATAGAATAGACTTGTGGACTTTGTGGATGAGGGTAAGGGTGGGATGATATGGGAGAAGGGCATTGAAGCATGTTAATTGTCATGTGTCTAATCAATCGCCAGCCCAGGATTGATGCTCGGGACTGGTGCAGCGAGATTTCCTGGGGGGGAGGGAGGAGGGAGGGGGGACCCGGAGGGGAAGCATATGTAAACCCATGGTGATATCATGACAATGTATGGCAAAAACAATAATAAAAAAAAAAAATATACTGGATTCAACTTACTTATATTTTATTTTGAATGTCTGTACACATCTATGTATATTCCAGGAGACTGATGGGGTTTTCTTTCTATGTATCATCTTTTTCAAATTTTATTATCAGGTTAATATAAATCACTAAGCACCCCATCATTTTCCATGCGCTGGAAGAATTTATCATGGGGATTATAGTCCCTTGGAAAATAAGAAATGACCCTGGTAAATGATCCTGGTAAATGGGTCCAAAATGATCCTGTTTTAGACCCATTTTCCTTTGGAAAACTCTTACAGAGTTTTCAATTTCCTCCATTGCTATGGGCACACCACTAACTCTGCTCATGTGTGTTAATTTTTCCTAAGTTCATTGCAGTAATCAATATTCTATAGAAAATTGTCTATTTCATTTCACTGAGATTTTAGAATTCATTTTCATAGAATTTTAGTTTTCTTCTCCCTTGCAGTCTTTTAACAGACTTCTTTTCTGTCTCTGTATCTCTGTTCTTTCTCTAATTTCATTAATTGAATCTTCTAAAAAGTTATCTATTTTCACCAGAAGGGCTAGTCCTCTAGATGGCTGAGACTGTAAGGTACAAAAGTGGGCAGGAAAGGATATGCTAATTGCATTGTAGTAAAGACATTAGTGGTAGCAAAAAGAAAAATAATATTTTAAAAATTAATTTATTTTAATTGGAGGCTAATTACTTTATAATATTGTGGTGGTTTTCGCCATACATTGACACGAATCAGCCACGAGTGTACATGTGTCCCCAGTCCCAAATCCCCCTCCCACCTCCCTCCTCATCTCATCTCTCTGGGTGGTCCCAGTACACTGGCTTTGAGTGCCCTGTTTCATGCATCAAACTTGGAGTGGTAATCTGTTTCATATATGGTAATAGACATATTTCGATGCTGTTCTCTCAGATCATCCCACTGTTGCCTTCTCCCAGAGTCCAAAAGTCTGTTCTTTATATCTGTGTCTCTTTTGCTGTCTTGCATATAGGGTCGTCATTACGTTCTTTCTAAATTCCATATATATGTGTTAATATACTGTATTGGTGTTTTCCTTTCTGTCTTACTCCACTCTGTATAATAGGCTCCAGTTTTATGCACCTCATTAGGACTGATTCAAATGCTTTCTTTTTAATAGCTGAGTAAGAAATTACTGATGGGAAAAGACCCTGATGCTGGGAAAGGTTGAAGGCAGGAGGAGAAGGGGACAACAGAGGATGAAATGATTGGATGGCATCACTGACTCAATGGACATGAGTTTGGGTAAACTCCGGGGGTTGGTGATGGACAGGGAGGCCTGGCATGCTGCAGTTCATGGGGTCGCAAAGAGTCGGACACAACTGAGCAACTGAACTGAACCTCAAAACTGATACACACTGGTTTTGAACTGAATATTCCATTGTGTATATATATCACAATTTTCTTTTCCATTCTTCTGCCAATGGACATTTAGATTGCTTCCATGTCCTAGCTATTGCAAACAGTGCTGTGTTGAAAAAGAAAAATAGTATTTTTATTAAATGAAATACTTCTTTAGTAGTAAGAGAAAGAAAAACAAGGTTGGGTTTTATGTGGATAAGAAATATTGTCTGTATTGGTAACATAAGAATGTTTTTAATATTCTATTATCCTGATTTAAATAACTTTGTATCTTAATGCTGCTAAGTTGCTTCATTCATGTCTGACTCTGTGCGACCCTATAGATGGCAGCCCACTAGGCTCCCCTGTCCCTGGGATTCTCCAGACAAGAACACTGGAGTGGGCTGCCGTTTCCTTCTCCAATGCATGAAAGTGAGAAGTGAAAGTGAAGTTGCTCAGTCGTGTCCGACTCTTTGCAACCCCAAGAACTGGGGCCTACCGAAATCCTCTGTCCTTGGGATTTTCCAGGCAAGAGTACTAGAAGTGCCATTGCCTTCTCTGATTGTATCTTAATAGGCAAGTAAATTTATCAATCAAAATATCTTCAGATATAGGCAGTGTGGACTAAAGCTTATAATTATCCAGAAAAAAGTATACTGAAAATCAAGAAATGTGTGAGCTGGTCATGATACAAGGCTGGGAAAACTGTTTTAACCATTTTAGCTTCTTCTTGTTCATCTTGTAGGGGATGATACTGGCCCCATCTTTAGCCTCCAAGGGTATTTTGACAACAAGTAAGGAAATATGCAAAGCATTTTGAATTTTTATAAATGGCTGGTTGATAAGAAAATGAAAAGTTTTTTTTTAATGTATTTAAAGACATATCTTTCCTGCCTAACATTAATATATTTGGATCTTTACCAGAATATTTATCATGTGCTTTAATTTCAGTGTTTTTCACCAAGCTAAGTGAAATCAAGGTTATTAAAGAACTGCAGCCTCTCATCTCAAAGCAGCATTGTAGTTCTGCTCTTAGGTACAGGGAACTGTCAACGTTCAACAGCAGACTGTCTCCATATTGAAATAGCTAGAGCCGTTTCCTGAGGAAGCCTCCCTTATTTATATTGTTGGCCCTCTTCTATCAGCAAGCACAAGTACAATGAGATTCCAGAACAAATGAGCTTATTAAGATCATGCTTAGACATATCGTTTTTCAAATCACACTCTACAAGACAGATATGCTGGCAAAGCTGTAATAAATGTCAAGGCTCAAGGCATCCACCATTCTTTTCAGCAGCCGATGGCTTGGCTAGAAAAGCTTTTCATAAATTTTAGTGCACACCTGTCAACTGGCAGGTGTGATAGTCTGCTATCACAGAGCCTGAGCTGTGATTTCTGGGCTGGCAGAGCCATCATCATTTTCAGAGCAATCATGTGCTTTTCTCTGTTTGTGACCAATGAAATCTATGTGATCACACTGAGAATCGGTGCGTCTTGGCAGACCCGCCGGTGCTACTCATCACATAGAGATTATTTTAGATCGGCTGCCATGAAGTGTTATTTCCCATTTGTTAACACAATGGGGTTTCATGACGACAACTGAAATGCACTCATTTGTATATGGCTTTTGTGTTCAGTGTTACCAAACCCATTCCACCTTTCAAGTACTCCTTTAACCATTCACAATCAATCTTCTACCTGAAACAACTGTGTGCTAATTATGTCACATTTTATGTTAGGGGAAAAACAAACTTTTATTTTAATAAGGTAAATTTGTGAGTTAGAAATAAACTTTTGATCCAGATCACATGAACTAAAATCGTATGCCATATGCATGCATATACGTGTGTGTGTGTGGATGTACGTGTGTGTATGTGTGTGTATGTTTAGAAAGTTTCTGAAAGGAAATTCAAACTGTTAATAGTGACACCACTAAAGATAAAAGGAGATTTAAAGATAGGTAAGTCAAGGATCTTCCATTTTTCCTTTCTATATATTATGATAATACTTGGATTTCCATGACAATATATTCATATATTCCTTGTGTAATAAAAAAGTAAATTTTAAAACAGAGAAACCTAAATATTGATATCAAGAAGAAAATAGAGCCCCAAAAGGCCACAGTTAGATCAACAGCACCATGTATTTATGGAGTGCTTTCATATATATTGTATTGCTAAACCCTCACAGACACTTGGTGGGATGATTGAATGAGATAGCAGCATTCTCACTTACACAGGTAAAGTCTGAAATTTAATGAGGCTTAGAGACATGGCTAAGTTTTCAGTTAAGTTCCAAGTTAGGGCTAAGAACCTGAGTCTTCCAGCATCTGATTGAATCTTCCATTGCCTTAAGTAAGCCCTACTCTCTTCTTCATTTTCAGCTCTGAAAACATCAACAGCAAATATATTCTTACTGTCCTTATGTTTGCTATAAAACACTTTTTTTTAAATTTTAAATACTTCTGACATATATAGTATCAATATAGTCACAGTTTTATATTAATCAAACAGATCAATCACTTCATAGAGTTGCTTAGATATAAACAGATACAGGAACATGCACAAAATTTTTGATACTAAGCTTTCCACTTAAGAAAAAACCAACTATAATTATGTTCAGCAAAACTTTTTTTAATGGCAAGTGCAAGGCCTCTGGTTTTTCTAGTGGATGCCTGCCATAAATACCATTCAAGAAAATAGCTCCTAAGTGAAGAGATTAGTTTCCATTAATGGTATAGGCCATCAGAATTAATAGCAATTCAGCAGTTGAGCATAGGTACACTTACAAAAAATTAATCTATTAACCAATAATTACTTAAGACAAAAGTTTCATGTGAAAATTTTAGGAAAATGCTTGCCTTCCCACCCCTTCTATATCTCCAAGTCTCTACATTTTTATAGTAATAAAATAATTCATAATTATTTTCCTTTTTCAACCCCTTTTGCAAATGATTTGGAGGAGAGAATAGATATCAGGAAAGGGCTCATATTTGTTTTGACACAAAACATAACAAATATGCCAATTTAAGTGCATGAAGACTGCATTCACATACTAAAGATTCCCTATATACTCCATGGGATTCTCCAGATCAGAATACTGGAGTGGGTAGCCATTCCCTTCTCTAGGGGATCTTCCTAACCCAGGGATCGAACCAGGTCTCCTGCATTGCAGGCAGATTCTTTACCAGCTAAACCAACAGGGAAGCCCAAAGATTCCCTAGTGACCTACAAACCACACCTGCAGCCTTGGCAAGGAGGTTAGTGACTTCTAACTCTGTTCCTGGCCTTCTAAGGAACTACAGTTGAGGGTGTGGATGAGGGAGAAATGTTTTGGAAGGGGATTAAAAATTTCCAAAGTCAAGGAAGTCAACCACGATAATGAATTATCACAACTACCAGGTAGCTAGAGCTCACATGCTTTATTAAAGCACCAGGCTGTTCTTCAGCCCTGTCACTGTTTTAAACTGGCCCCCTTTAAGCCTTCCTCAGAAGACCAGGTACAAGCAACTACCTGACTTCCCTTTGGGGCTGCTGCCTACACCTCTGAACTGGAAACATCAGCTCTGCTCTCTGCCAGGTCATAGGGTACTCTCAGTTCCACATCCACTCTGGCAGACATTGACCATTATCAACTGAAGAAAAAGACATGTTACACTCTGTCATTTTGGAAACATAATTGTAAAGGGGAGTTGGTAAGCAACTACCGCAAAACAAGGATTGAGAACTACTGCTCCATTCCTTCTCCAGCTGAGCCCACCGCTGCTGCTTGCCCAGTGACTCTTGGGAATGGACAAGCATTTCCCATGACTACCTGTTGAACTGAAACATCCAGGCCCTGGAGATGACTATGATTTCTGCATCCTGTACCTTCTTCTGATGTCCCTAAATCTGCACTAGCAGTTACCCAACTAGGGTCCTCCTGAATGGAAAAGCTACAAGAGTCCTGTCTTTTGTTTATGCAAATTTAGGGGCAACACAAATTCATCACATGTAACAAGTGACAGCCATTCTGATATTTGTCTTTATTTCTAACATTTTTATGTCTTCCAATAATTGTTATGATGTATTTAATGTGCATGAGATATATTTTTAACAGCTTTACATTGGTTAATTAAATAACTTAATCCTCAAAACAACTCTAAGACGATGCTACTATTATCCACATTTTATAAATGAGCAAATCAAGCTCTAGAGAGACTAGGGAATTTTTAAAGAGTAGATATATGGTACGTACCATCTTGCTCTTGAGTCTGGGGTCTGAACTGCCGTGTAATGCTATTTCATTTCCTAATCTCACTGCCCACTTGTTCTTCCTCTGCCTGTTTTTCCATCTGGACCAGGACGCTCAAAATTTCTAGGTTCCCTGGACACTTTATGCAGTTAGCCTCATGTACTGAAAAATAAACTAAATGATTTATCCTGAAATTAAAAGCCTTGAGATTTTATCTTACTGTATCTGAAAATCTGAAAGAGTAACGAAAAGCTGGCCTTAATAGTTAAAATATTTTCCCTTAGAATGCCTAGGTGATATATTCCCAAAGCCAAGAAATTTATTGAGAAGTGTTATAGTTTATAAATTACTTTCTACCACAGGGTCCTAAGAAAATGGGAGAAGGCACATCTAACCTTGAAATCCCTGCTGACCTTCATAGCTCCTTGTAAGAAATGTTCTAGTTCTGTGCACGTGCAACTTTCCTTTCAATAGCTATTGAAGTTGTCACTTGATGAGGGATTGAGAAAGCTTCTGAATAAAACAGAAAGGACACTTGCACTAATTCCACCCCAAGACAGTGACATTCTATCTCAGATGAAATAAAGCATCAAACGTGTTGGTTTTAGAAAAAAATTAAAGGAAGCTCTGGCACCTAAATGAAACTACAGCTTGGTTTCCAGCATGAACGTGATGTTTTAATTAATGTCTTACTTTGCTACATTTTGGTTGGGCATTCTCCTCTTTCCTTCTTCTCCCCTGGCACTAGAAGCCCAGCACCACTCTGGGTACCAAAAGCACAGAGACGGTGCCTATGGTATCATCCCTGCTCTCCAGGATTTCAATTGGTTTCTACAACAATTTCAGCTCCCTGAGACACATCGTTTCCAGGGGCAGATTTATTTTCATTTTTTAGGCTGCCAACTTCCCAAGCTCAAATTTTAAGTCACATTAATTGTTCCATTGTTCTCGCTAACTGTCATCCCAATGGCCTCGGAAACAAATACCTACATCTTGGCCTAAACTGGTGATCAAAAATTGTAAGTAAATGAATGAAGCAGTGGAGACTATCAATCCAAAGGAAATGCTCATTAAATGCTGACATGGAAACCATTAATACTTGAATAGTTGCAGGGAGTGTAATCAGACTCCTGATTAGCTCAAAACCGTGTTCTGCAGGCAGACTATGCAATCCTGAACAAAACGGGGCTTTTCCCAATCTAGCTAGATTCCTATGAGGTAAGGATTTAAAGGAGACATAGGATCTATAAATAGCTTCACTGCTGCAAGGATCGATAGTTGAGAAATTTAAGCAGACAGTAAATAGCTCAGCTGGTTCATTTCTCTGATGTTCTTGCAATAAAGACTTGGCTGACTGCCTTTTAAAATTTTTTTAGGGCTTTGTTGCATTCAGTTTGATATGAAACTGTAGCTTTTACTGAAGGAAGGTGTGGGGTGATTTTTTTTTTTATTTGTAAAATATAACCACTGTGTTAGTTGTCAAATTGTAAACAAGCTAATGTTTCCCTAGCCACACTGCTAGAGGTTTTCCTCACACATTAAGTCATCTACTGGCTGCAGTTCTAATATCCTTCACTGAAGGTAGGGAAACTCAACATACACACAGCTTTATGATCACCCCAAGGCTCTGATTCCATTATTATTTGACCAGGCTAGTGTGGAAAAATAATATAAAAATCTGAGATACGGTTATAGACAACTAAGTGAGGAAAATACTATTTTAAAAAGGCAAGAGAAAAGAAAAAAAAACGAACCATGTACTGAGCCTAGTCACATAGTAAATGCTCAGTAAGTGTGCAATTTCATTGTCGACACCATTACTGACTAACAGAACTGTGCTACTACATTATAGACTTGACAAAAATTACTTTTTACAAATATGTGAGATAAGTACTAGTGTTGATTCCATTTACAGATAAGAAAACTGAGTCTAAAAGACCAAATGACTTAAGTTCACTCAGCTACTCAGCTATCCAAACAAAATGGGAGTTCCAATCTATTTGATTCCAAAGCAAAACTCTAACCTGGATCAGGCTGATGTTGACAACAAGATACTAATTCAGTATAAGTTGTTAGTTTCTTGCATAGCATAGAAAATCAATTTGTAGTCATTTCAGGGTTAAATAATACACCCAAGAAAATTAGAGATCCAATACATCCAAAAAGAGTAGAGATACCAAAGGAACATTTCAGGCAAACATGGGCTCAATAAAGGTCAGAAATGGTATGAATCTAACAGAAGCAGAAGATATTAAGTAGAGGTGGCAAGAATACACAGAAGAATTGTACAAAAAGATCTTCACGACCCAGATAACCATGTTGGTGTGATCACTCACCTACAGCCAGACATCTTGGACTGTGAAGTCAAGTGGGCCTTAGTAAGCATCACTATGAACAAAGCTAGTGGATGTAATGGAATTCCAGTTGAGCTATTTCAGATCCTGAAAAATGATGCTGTGAAAGTGCTGCACTCAATATGCCAGCAAATTTGGAAAACTCAGCAGTAGCCACAGGACTGGAAAAGAGTCATTCCTATCCCAAACAAAGACAATGCCAAAGAATGTTTAAACTACCACACAATTGCACTCATCTCACAAAGTAATGCTCAAAATTCTCCAAGCCAGGAGGCTTCAACAGTACATAAACTGTGAGATTCCAGGTGTTCAAATTGGATTTAGAGAAGGCAGAGAAATAAGAGATCAAATTGCCAACATCCATTGGATCATTGAAAAAGCAAGAGAGTTCCAGAAAAACATCAAACATCTATTTCTGTTTTATTGACTATGCCAAAGACTTTAACTGTGTGAATCACAATAAACTGTGGAAAATTCTGAAAGAGATGGGAATACCAGACCACCTGACCTGCCTCCTGAGAAATCTGTATGCAGATCAAGAAGCAACAGTTAGAACTGGACATGGAACAACAGACTGGTTCCAAATCAGGAGAGGAGTAAGTCAAGGCTACACATTGTCACCCTGTTTATTTAATTTATATGCAGAGTACATCATGTGAAATGCTGGGCTGGATGGAGCACAGGCTGGAATCAAGATTGCCGGGAGAAATATCAGTAACCTCAGATATGCAGATGACACCATCCTTATGGCAGAAAGTGAAGAAGAACTAAAGAGCCTCTTAATGAAAGTGAATGAGAGTGAAAAAGTTGTCTTAAAGCTCAACATTCAGAAAACTAAGAACATGACATCCAGCCCCATCACATCATGGTAAATATATGGGGAAACAGTGGAAACAGTGACAGACTATTTTGGGGGGGCTCCAAAATCACTGCAGATGCTGACTACAGCCAAGAAATTAAAAGACCCTTGCTCCTTGGAAGAAATGCTATGACCAATCTAGTCAGCTTATTAAAATGCAGATACATTACTTCACCAACAAAGGTCCGTCTAGTCAAAGCTATGGCGTTTCCTATAGTCATATATGGATGTGAGTAGGACTATAAAGAAAGCTGAGCACCAAAGAATAGATGCTTTGGAAATGTGGTATTGTAGAAGACTCTTGAGAGTCCCTTGGACTGCAAGGAGATAAAACCAGTCCATCCTAAAGGAAATTAATCCTGAAGATTCATTAGAAGACTGATGCTGAAGCTGAAGCTCCAATACTTTGGCCATCTGATGCAAAGAACTGACTCATTGGAAAAGACCCTGATGCTGGGAAAGATTGAAGGCAGGGGAGAAGGGGATGACAGAGGATGAGATGGTTGGATGGCATCACTGACTAGATGGACATGACTTTGCAAGCTCCAGGGATTGGTGATGGACAGGGAATCCTGGCATGCTTCACCCATGGGGTCACAAACACCTGGACATGACTGAGTGAGTGAATACACCCAATCTTACTTGCCTATTGTGGTAGCTCATAATAAAGTAATTGTATGTGTATAAATATATTTTTTAATAAAAATGGGGTCAATAGTTATATTACATATGTAAGTTTTCTTCTTAGAACTTAGTATTTCAGTGTGTTCTCTCAAGTTAGCATATACTGATCAATGTATTTTTTTTTATAACTTTATTCCACTTCATAGTAGAATGAACTATTTGCATCTGATCATTCCTCTATTAAAGAGTATCCAGACTGTTTCCAGATTTTGCTTTAACAAAAGATGCTACTATAAAGAGTCTCTCTATGTGTATACAAGATACACACACACACACACACACTAACAGACACACATATACATATTTTTTTATTTATATGTATGTGTTTGCTTGTGTGTGTGTGTGTGTGCATACACACATAGACAAATACATTGGAGACTTTATTCCCATTGATAGCTTCCAAATGTAGAATGTAGCTGGCCAAATAGGTACAATTTTTTCTGAACTGTTTAATTACACTTTACATTCACTATAAATGCAGGTATGTTTCTCCATTTCTTCTCTATATCTGGCTTATTACTATTTTGGGGTTTTCACAGTCTGATTGTTAAAAAGTTATTTCAATATTATTTTTCTATTTCCTGATTAGTCAAGATGTTCCCAGGTGGCTCTATGATAAAAGAATCCTCCTGTCAACGCAGGAGAGGCAGGTTTGATCCCTGGATCTGGAAAATCCGCTGGAGGAGGTAATGGCAATCCACTCCAGTATTCTTGCCTGGGGAATCACATGCACAGAGGAGCCTGGTGGGCTACAGTCCACGGGGTCACAAAGAATCAGACTCAACTGGCCAGCTGAGCACACAAAGATATTAAAGTATAGTTACATTTTACTATTTTCTACTAAGTGTTCATTATAAAGTTGTCCATTTTTCTATTTGGCTGTGTTTTTATTAAGTTGTATAAACTCACAGTGTGGTGCTGGTAAGGGCTGTGAAGATCTGAGATGTTGTCCTATTTGCAAACAAACACTTAGTCTATTATAGTTTTGTGGATGCTGGAATAAGACACAAGATACCTGGGTCAGAGACAAAGGGCTCTATTTCTCACATCACAGGAGGCCTCATGAGTGCCAGCATATTTGTGTCAGTTCACTGCCTCCAAATCCCTTTCAGGGTACCCAGAAAATGTCTGCATATACAGTGGGTTGTACTACAAGAAAGAAACCTGGCCATAAACATGCCTGTTCTTTGCCTTGGAGGGAGACACTATCTCTATCTTCAAGGATATTTGCTAGTCATACATCTTTGAAAAAATTAGTCTTGAACAAAACACAGTTAGTGCCTCATTCATAAGACTGGCTGAAACACAGAAGACCCAAGGAAAATAGGTTCCCAGCTATTAGTGAAATCAGCCTTTGATCAGATATATTGCACACTTTTTCTCTCAATCACTAGCATTTCTATTTTGTCCTTGTCTCTCCTCCTTCCTATGGTCCTTGGTCTGCTATGCATACTATTTTCATGTTAGATTTAGAAGTGTTGTTCTTGTTCAGTCACTCAGTTGTGTTCACATCTTTGCAAGCCCACGGACTGCAGCATGCCAGGCTTTCTTGTCCTTCATCATCTCCCAGAGCTTGCTCAAACTCATGAACATTGGATCAGTAACACCATCCAGCCATCTCATTCTCTGTTGTCCCCTTCTCCTACCTATAATCTTTCTAGCATCAGGGTCTTTTCCAATGAATCGGCTCCTTGCATCAGGTGGCCAAAGTATTGGAGGTGCAGCTTCACTGTCAGTCCTTCCAATGAATATTCAGGGTTGATTTCGTTTAGGATGGACTAGTTGGATCTCCTTGAAGTCCAACTCTTGAGAGTCTTCTCCAACACCACAATTTGAAAGCATCAATTCTTCAGCACTTTGCCTTCTTTATGGTCCAACTCTCACATCCATAGATGACTACTGGAAAAACTATAGCTTTGATTATACAGACCTTTGTCAGCAAAGCAATGTCTCTGCTTTTAATACCCTGTCTAGGTTTGTCATAGCTTTCTTTCAAGGAGCAAACGTCTTTTAATTTCATAGCTATTGTCACCATCCACAGTAATTTTGGAGCCAGAGAAGATAAAGTCTGTCACTGTTTCCATTGTTTCCCCCATCTATTTGCATGAAGTGATGGGACCGGATGCCATGATTTTAGTTTTTTGAATGTTGACTTTTAAGTCAGCTTTTTCACTCTCCTCTTTCACCTTCATCAAGAGGCTCTTTAGCTTCTCTTCACTTTCTGTCATTAAGGTGGTGTCATCTGTATAGTAAAATGATATCCCTAATTTTCGTACAGATTATTGCTTTCTTCCTGGTTTAAATGCAAACACATTATTTTCTAATTGCCACTTTATGAAAGCTGCCAATTTATATGTCCATTATTTCTGTTTTTGTGCTGATAAATATGAATAAAAGGCATAGAAAGGGAAGCCCATGTAAACTTTTGCCCCATCAAAATAATGACTTAAGGTTACTATTTTCTATCAACTAAATTGCCGAAAATTTGAAGGATTAAAAATATTAGAATCATGCATAAAAGAAGATATAGATACTGAAGCAGATCAATGTTTTGTGACACTTGAAGTGGTGTTTGAAGTATGAAAATACAAAATTACAAATACAACATCACTCTGGCCTGTACAAATGTGAAGTTCTGAAGTGTCAGCCAAGCTCATTCAGATTCACAGTAAATCTGCTCTATCTGGTAAAGCATATGAACAAGAAAGTTGAAGCCAATCACAAGATGAAGTTTTTGCTTTTCTGGGCCATAGCACTGCTTTATAGCTCAGCTAAGTACATCGCTTTGATCCCTCATGGAAAACTTTCCACAGTCTCTGCCCTTTCTGACCTCATATTATGGTGAACTTCAGTTCAAGGTGAATGATGTTCTGTGGAGTATATTCACTGAGTGCAAAAGTAACCACATCAGATCCAGCAGGATTACCTTAGTACTGGGGGTGGGGGCAGGGGTGGAGAGGAGTGGATCTTAAAGCAATTTATCCTCTCAGGTGCCTTCCTGTAACCTCTCAACAGTTTGTAAGGGTGAAATCTATGCTAAATGGATTTTGAAGACAAGCAAAGAGTTTCAGAAGTACCAGAATATAAGGAGTGACCTTCAGGAATATGCATGAAATGAACTGGGATGAAGTATTTTCAGACAACCTTAGTTCTTCCTGTACGTCTTTATGTCTCCATATCTATCTAATATATATTTATATATATATATATATATATATATATAAATACAACAGCAATTAGCCTAGCTGCCTCTTTTTCTCTGAGTTGCTCCAGTCACTTGGTTCATGTTTTACAGTTAGCTATAAAACATAAATAATATTGGTTGAGTGCCTAATATGTACATGGTATTCTATAAACCATAAATACATAAAAATTATTACAACACTCCTGAATGGCAACCTACTCTGGTATTCTTGCCTGGAGAATCCCATGGACAGAGGGGCCTGGCTGGCTATAGTCCATAGAGTTGCACAGGGTTGGACATGACTAAAGCGACTTAGCATAGTCTTACAAAGTTTATCGTCTTCTTATAGAAATAAGGGCTTCCATGGTGGCTCAGTTGGTAAAGAATCCACCTGCAATGAGGGAGACCTGGGTTCAATCCCTGGTTTGGGAGATCTCCTGGAGAAGGGAATGGATACCTACTCTAGTATTCTGGCCTGGAGAATTCCACAGACTGTATAATTCATGGGGTCACAAAGAGTCAGACACGACTGAGTGGCTTTCATTTCACTTCACTTATAGAAATAAAGCCAGTACACAGATATCTCCAGTGTTAGTTAGACTATGCCTAGTGGCATGAGAGGGCAATGGACAGTTATTTAAGTTTAAAGTCAAAATGTTTCTTAGAGGGAGTAGCATTTAAGATGATACCTGGACAATGAGGTTGCCTACAATAGACACAGGGAAAGTGTTTCAGGCAGATTGAAAGGGCAGAGCCCTGGGGAACAGAAACTTGCCAGGAACAGGAAGTAGTCCAACTTTACTTGGAAGATACAGTAAAATTAAAGAGAGTGAGCAAGAAAAGTGGTGGCCTGACATCACTCCTGCCTAGTGTAAGAACATTAAAGCAGTATAGTCAATGGGGAGACATTCTTCAAGGGAATAGACTGAACAGAGAAATAGTTTGGGGAAGTTACCCTGAAAGAAGTATGTAGAATAGGGGAAAGAGATGGGAAAATCCTTTGAGGCCAGGTTAGGACTTCAATAGAGTACACAAAGCATTCTGTTAGGTATGGAGGGGAAAAGGTCACTTTCAGATCTCCTTACAGGATGTAACGTCATGACAGGAATACGAGGTCCAGGGAGAAAGAAGATGACAATTTTCTGGGAATCTTGCAGCTTTGAGATCCGAAAGGGCAAATTATTTTCTTTGTAGGATGTTATCATGTTGACTTATACATTCTCTCTCTCTCTTTATTTTTTTCTTTTTACCACATTATATTTACCACTTTCTTCTGTGACTTTACATGTCAAGTGTGTTTACCATCTTACTTAGCTTTGATAGTAGCAGGTGGATTAAAGTCCCATAAAATCATAGACACTGTACAATTTCACCAAAGCAACGGAAAGTCAGTTAATTTTAAGGGGTATGCAACTTCCTTGAGATATCAAAATAAGAAAGTAAAGTGACAAAATATGGAAACAAAATGATCACCAACTACCTCCTGTGTGTGTGTGGGTATGCACGTGTGCGTGTGTGTGCGTATAAAGAGCACCAAGGGATAGCTCTCCAGAAAGTAAGGAAAAGAATCACAAATGTGGAGAGAATGATGAGGTGGCTGAGGTCAGGTGGTGATGCTGTGCAGTATCTTCATGCCCAAAGAGAGTCAGAGGGCTGCAGAAATACTATGAGGTTTGGGAAGATAGCAGGGTATTAAAGACAGAGACCTTGGTAGGGAGCATGGTTTACTAAGGGGTTTCATATCAGCTATGAATTTCTTGGTCCCCTACTTTCACTTCCATCTTGCTCTTATTGTCCTAGTCATTCTTACTTAGGAGTGATGGATCAACAGGAAAGTTAATCTAGCACAAAATATTATTCAACGCCATATCCTGGTACATGCTCAGCTCAGTCATGTCCAACTCTTTTGTGATGGCATGGACTGTAGACCTCCAGGCTCCTCTGTCCATAGGATTCTCCCAGCAAGAATCCTGGAGTAGGATGCCATTTCCTCCTCCAGGGGATCTCCCCAACCCAGGGATCAAATTTGTATCTCTTACATATTGTGTGTTGACAGGAAGATTCTTCACCACTGTGGCAAGCTCTCATATCCCTATGAAGTACATCTTTTCATGCATTTTCATACCTCTCAGTTCTTTAAGGCAGAATCATGCCATCTTGATTATGCTGACAAAATATCAACAGATTCAGTTATAATTAGAGATAGAATGTTAGTCAAGGCTTCACAGTAATTTATTTTTGTGCCAGGAAAGTAGATCACACACTGAGAAGTAAGTCTACCTTGAATCATTTGGAAAGGACTTAATATTTTGAAAGGACTAAAACTGGCACTTTTGTTCAAAATTTCACTGTGCCCCTTACCAGATAATGTGGTGGGAATAATCACTTAGGCTAGAAATCAGGATTCTAGGAGTGGTCTCTATATTACCGAGTTTGTGATATCCTGCAGAACTGTTTTGAATATATATAGTGTAGCAAAGTAAATATAAATTCCATAAACTGAAAAGGCATATATAAATGAAAACCCTTATACTATTATTACAGAAGATTCCATAATTTCCTTTGGCACTCAAATTATGGTGTTGGTGAACTTTGAAGAAGGATATTAGAAATGGCTGTAATGCCTGAGGCATCCAGATCTTCTCTATGACCCAGCCCTATTTACCAACCACACAATGACCATCCAGGGGCCAGCAAGCAGTTTTCCTTCACAAGAAACTAAGTCTGAAAACTATTAGAAAATATATCCAAAGTACACACCCAGGTTTTATCTGACCTAAAGCTTATAGTTTAATGACCTTTTATAGGAAAAATAAATAAATCACAAATACATAATTTGGTAGAAAAGAATGGGCATCCACTTAGAATGAGGAAAGAAATCATAATAATCACAAATTTTAAAAGACTGATAAATAGCTCAAAAATATAAATTCCAGGAAAATAATAAAAATTTAATAAATACCTGACAATCTAAAGAGTTTTTTTCATAAAATTTTCAGCTTATACTTTTATTACCTTTTCATATAACCATAATTTTGTGATACCATTTTCCATAGAGAAAACAAAATGAAAATTTAGTCTTTAGTATAATAGATTGAAAACTATTTTTTTTCTACTATTGATAATTGAAATGTATAAAATATGACTCTTCACACTTATATGTACCCTTTTTGATACCTCAGGTTTGTGTGTTCCATACTAGCAATTCTAATGAATTCAATGGTATCTTTAAAATATTATATGCATAGTGTGTTCATGCTAAGTCGCTCTTCAGTTGTGTCCGATTCTTTGTGACTCCATAGACTATAGCCCACCAGGCTCTTCTGTCCATGGAATTCTTCAGGCAAGAATACTGGAATGGGTTGCCATGCCTACCTCCAGGGGATCTTGCCAATCAAGGGATCAAAGCTATACCACTTATGTCTCTTGCATTGGCAGGTAGATTCTTTATCTCTAAAGCCACCTGGGAAGGTTGATATGCACAGTACATTTCTAATTATTGATACTCATTATTGAAAATATTTCTGATGAGGGAAAACTTCTGTTTAGACTTGATATCAGTAAGAGCGGTATCTTCTGCTTACAATTGCACACATCAGCTTTTTGGAAGACTTTAGCACAGGTAACTCTGACTCTGTGCATTTCTACCCTTGTTTCTCTTGTCTTCCCACATACATACCACAACAGGATCTCTTGGGCAAGCTTATATCAAGATATGACCTCCAATCCTGCACATTTCTGACAAGACACCAGGTGAGGTGGTACAGGAGAAAACTTGTAGAAGCAAGCCCTACTTTGATTCACAGATGTGATAGCATACCTCATAAATATATCTCCTCAACTACAAACAGAAATATGTCTACCCAAACTAAATGTATCCCTGAGTTTACTTCCCTTGCCTACATCTTCAAAATTTCTATAGTTTCACAAATATGCATGGCTGATAAGCATCCCAGTGAATTTTTACAACCATTGCACTAATGCCTGAAAAGTAGCAAAGGTTGCCATCAAGGAGTGAGGCTGGATTGAAGGAAGGATCCTTAGTCACCATCAAAACAGTTCAAGAAATTGCCTCAAATCACACGGCCAGTCCAGTTCAGTTCAGTCACTCAGCCGTGTCCGACTCTTTGCGATCCCATGAACTGCAGCACGCCAGACCTCCCTGTCCATCACCAACTCCTGGAGTCCACCCAAACCCATGTTCATCAACTTGGTGATGCCATCCAGCCATCTCATCCTCTGTCGTCCCTTTCTCCGCCTGCCCTCAATCCTTCAACATCAGTCCTTTCAATGAACACCCAGGACTGATCTTTAGGATGGACTTGTTGGATCTCCTCGCAGTCCAATGGACTCTCGAGAGTCTTCTCCAACACCACAGTTCAAAAGCATCAATTCTTCGGCATTCAGGTTTCTTCACCATCCAACTCTCACATTGATACATGACTACTGGAAAAACCATAGCCTTGACTAGACAGACCTTTGTTGACAAAGTAATGTCTCTGATTTTCAATATGCTATCTAGGTTGGTCATAACGTTCCTTCCAAGGAGTAAGCGTCTTTTAATTTCATGGCTGCAATCACCATCTGCAGTGATTTTGGAGCCCCTCAAAATAAAGCCTGACACTGTTTCCACTGTTTCCCCATCTATTTGCTATGAAGTGATGAGACCAGATGCCATGATCTTAGTTTTCTGAATGTTGAACTTTAAGCTATTTTTTTTCACTCTCCTTTTTCGCTTTCATCAAGAGGCTTTTTAGTTCCTCTACACTTTCTGCATATCTAAGGTTATTGATATTTCTCCCAGAAATCTTAATTCCAGCTTGTGCTTCCTCCAGCCTAGCCTTTCTCATGACTCTGCATATAAGTTAAATAAGCAGGGTGAGAATATACAGCCTTGATGTACTCCTTTTCCTATTTGGAACCAGTCTGTTGTTCCATGTCCAGTTCTAGCTGTTGCTTTGTGACCTGCATACAGATTTCTCAGGAGGCAGGTGAGGTGGTCTGGTATTCCCATCTCTTTCAGAATTTTCCACAGTTTATTGTGATTCACACAGTCAAAGGCTTTGGCATAGTCAATAAAGAAGAAATAGATGTTTTTCTGGAACTCCCTTGCTTTTTTTGATGATCCAGCGGATGTTGGCAATTTGATCTCTGGTTCCTCTGCCTGTTCTAAAACCAGCTTGAACATCTGGAAATTCATGGTTCACATATTGCTGAAGCCTGGCTTGCAGAATTTTGAGCATTACTTTACTAGCATGTGAGATGAGTGCAATTGTGCAGTAGCTTGAGTATTCTTTGGCATTGCCTTTCTTTGGAATTGGAATGAAACTAACCTTTTCTAGTCCTGTGGGCATTGCTGAATTTTCCTAATTTGCTGGCATATTGAGTGCAGCACCTTCACACTACCATATTTCCGGGTTTGAAATAGCTCAACTGGAATTCCATACATGGCCAGAGTCACAGGGAATTCCAAAGTGAGGACACTCACATTTGAATTGTCCTTTCTCTCCTCCCTGAGCTATTCTTGATGAAGATTAATGCCTTACTCTTTGCCTACCAATTTGACTTTGCTGTTTCCCATTATGGCTCCTTTGCCTTTCATTCTCTACCTCTTTTGTCTGATACAGCTTCATTTGGATGTTCCCATGCCCCTCTTGTTTTTTTTTTTTTTTTTTTGGACTCACTTAGATTGAATGGAATCTCACATCCAACCAACACTCGGTGATATTCTCTCCCTCTGTGATATTCCTAAAATGTTACCATGTGACTTTGGCTTGTTTGGAAGTTGAAAGGGAACTCTGGGGCACTTTTCTATTTTTAAACACTGCTAATCATCAAAACCATGTTCCTTATCACATCTCAAACTATATCTCTCTATAATTAGCACCATTGCTCATGGTGCAGAACCATAAGTTCTGCCTTATGTTAATATACTTCTGGCAATTGAGTTCCTTTTCCACATGACAGCTATGACTATATTCTAACTGATGAGTCTTTAGCTTTTCATGTTTTATAATGTATTCTGTGCATTTGAAATGAGAATTGTCTCAATTGCCATCCCTATGATTATACATTCATAACCATGCCCTCATTAGATAAAAACTCCAACAAAACTGTCCTCAGAAGAGTTTTTTGTTTGTACTGTTTCAATGTGTACATGCTCAATCACTTTAGTCATGCCTGAATCTTTGCCACCCCATGGACTGTAGCCCACCAGGCTCCTCTGTCCATGGGATTCTTCAGGCAAGAATACTGGAGTCGACTGTCATGTCCTTCCAGGGGATCTTCATGACCCAGTGATCAAACCTGCATCTCTGTGTCTCCTGCGTTGCAGGCAGATTTACTAGCTGAGCCATCATTGTTTCAATAGTGGTTCTCAAACCAGGGCAATTTTCTTCCTCACATCCCACTCTGACTACAGCGAACATTTGATAATGTCTAGAGACACTGACAGTGCTCACACTTGAGAAGGGTGCCACTGTCTTTTGTGGACAGATGCCAAACATACAAACATCCTGAAATGCCCAGAACGTTGCCCCACCTTCCCCTTCCATCCCTACAATAAAGAATTAAAGAATTATCCAGACTAAACTGTCAAGTGTTGAGGCTAAGAAAACATTGTTAGAAAATCTCAAGTCAACATACAAAAATGTGTACAGTGATTTACTTGCTACTCACTCTTCCTTGAGATCCCTTTCAAAACAGGCTAAATTTTTACATTCCATGTCACCTTTCACATGGAAAATTGTTAAAACATATTTTTACAAGTTAAGATCATCACTGACAATGTTATATATATGTATATATATATATATACATATATATAAACTTATATATGTATAAGTTTATATATATAAATTTACATGTTTATCTCAGTGGAAAGGGGAAAATTCTGGTTCTTTGGACATATTCCATTGAATGTTTTGTCTATACATAGTCTCCAACTGGTCTGAGAGAATCATTTGTCCTTGACTTCTAAAACAAAACAAACAAACATAAAATAAAAGAAATGTCAGCACACAAGAATCTGGCTTTGAGGTAAGATATTCAAAATCAGCCTTCTATAAACACTATCTTTAACTCTACTCCAATAAAATAGACATTAAACACATTTAAATTGCCTATTAAGTAAGGATGAAGCCCACTTTAATTCATTTACATTTTACAATCATTCATGAGGTATTTAATGTGTGCTGGGTGCTGGGTCAGATGCTAATGATACAAACATAGAGAAAACAAAATCCCTAACTTTGACGAAGAGTCTGCTGAGGGAGAGAAAAATATAAACTCTTCTCAGAGCTGATGGCATTCCTCTTCCATCAAAAAGATGAAGGATAAGAGCTGTTCTTCATTTTCTGCCACCAAATATTCCAACCCATCAGCATCTCGAAAACTGTATGCTTTGCCTCTGTGGTGACTCAGTGGATTCACTGTCCATGTTCTACATAGACCAACTTCTCTCACACACTGGGCCCCACCTCTGTCTAACCAAAGACTGTCCTCAGGCAATTATCTCCTTTATCTTCTGTCTCATTACATCATGGTTTGCTCCTCTTTTCTGTATCACTGACATCATCATAAAAGCATGCTATACTATCTGTCTCTCTACCCAGTCTCATCTCTCTACCCTCACCTATTTCTGCTCTCCCTTCACCCTCTTAGCTCAAACTATTAGTGTCATTTAGATCATCTCTGTCTCCTCTTCTAAATATATATATTTTTTTAACTTGGAGTTTTTTACACCGTATACTTCTGATTTTTTTCTTACCTATATGGTTGCTACTTCTCAGACTTCTCTGCTGGAACTTCATCTCCCCAACCTTGAAATGCTATAGACCCCTTACTCTTAGATGATCCTATCCACTTCAATGGCCTTCAACACATTCTATGTGCTGATGACCCTCACATTTCTATTTCCAGAATGAATCTTTCCTCTTAATTGTCATACTTTGTTCTAGGATGTCTAATGAATGTGTCAATCCTTGCAAATCTGAAACTGGGCCCTTGATTCCCCTCCCTACCCCTTGTCAAACATGTTTTTCCTCTAGAGATTCTTATCACAGTAGTTACTGTCATAAAGCATCTTATATCAAAAATCTGGTGTCATAACTTTTCTTCCAACCCATCAAATGGATATTGATAGAACTAGATTTTAATAATACTCTGCCCCAACCTAATGATTCTCTCTTGGATTCATCACCTGGTACCTCAAGAAATCTTCAGCCTCTGCTCTGGTAAATCAACAGCCAGTTCTCCCCATAGTAGCCAGAGAAAATATTTTTAAATGGAAATTATATCTCATTACCCAGCTCCTTATGAGAGAATGCAAAGAATAACTAAAGAACCTCTTGATGAAAGAGGAGAGTGAAAAAGTTGGCTTAAAAATCAACATTCAGAAAACTAAGATCATGGCATCTGGTCCCATCACTTCCTGGCAAATAGATGGGGAAATAATGGAAACAGTGACAGACTTTAATTTCTTGGACTCCAAAATCACTGCAGATGGTGACTGCAGCCAGGAAATTAAAAGACATTTACTCCTTGGAAGAAAAGTTCTGACCAACCTAGACAGCATATTAAAAAGCAGAGACATTACTTTGCCAACAAAGATCTGGCTAGTCAAAGCTTTCGTTTACCAGTAGTCATATATGGATGTGAGAGTTGGACTATAAAGAAAGCTGAGCACCAAAGAATTGATTCTTTTGAATTCTAGTGTTGGAGAAGACTCTTGAGAGTCCCTTAGACTACAAAGAGATCCAACCAGTCCATCCTAAAGGAAATCAGTCCTGACTGTTCATTAGAAGGACTGATACTGAAGCTGAAACTCCAATACTTTGACCACCTGATGAGAACTGACTCATTGGAAAAGACTCTGATGCTGGGAAAGATTGAAGGCAGGAGGAGAAGGGGACAACAGAGGGTGAGATGGTTGGATGGCATCAGTGACTCAATGGACATGAGTTTGAGCAAGCTTTGGGAGCTGGTGATGGACAGGGAAAACAGGCGTGTTGCAATCCATGGAATTGCAACGAGTTGGACATGACTAAGCAGTTGAACTGAACCCAGCTCTTGGACACTGTGTGGTAGTTTTCCAACATTCAGAATAAAATCTGAAGTCTTTAGCTTATCAGGCTCAATTTAAATTCTCACTTCATTTCCTGTCATTTTCTCCTTGCTCATGGCACTCTGTTAGCCTTTTTGCAAGTTTCACTTTTTTACCTCAGAATCTTTATAATCACTGTAACTACTTTCTGAAACAATCTATCTCCAGGAAATCACATAGCCCATTCCCTTACTATGTTCATGTACTACCCAAATATCATTTCCTAAGAGACAACCCTCTTAATAGCAACTCTTCTCTAACCCCATACCTTGTTATAATTTTTTCTAGCATTTATCACCATCTGATTTTGCATTCTAACTTACTTGTTTATATATTTACTGTTCATTCCACTATTACATAAATGCCACAGCCACAGGATTTTTGTTTTTCTCTCAACTCGTCCCTAGAGCTAAGAACTGTCCTTGGAGTACCTTGGGCACCCAAATATTCATTTGACTACTGAATGTACTAGTCTCCATATTCAGCAAGGTAGCACCTGGTACACACTTTCCTAACTCTTGTAAACTTTATTCACTTCACTTATTTACCAGGCTTATACTTTCGGAAGCAGTATACTATCCCTATGTTGTTTATAGGTAACTGGAAATAAGCACTCATTTGTAATACTTTCTGTATTTGGGCACATCTTATCTTCAGGTGGAAATCAAACAATATATGACACAGTGAATACAACATACCACAGCATATCAATTAAGTACAAATAAGTGATTAAAATAATTACCAAAACAATCACATTATTTTAAATAATCTAGTTTTTAATAATTTTAGTAATTAGGAAAACTATGTTTTCACGGGTTTGTATATTTAAGGAATGAAACAAGATGACCCAAGATGTCATTCTAGAGATGGATGCAATTTGAGCTCTTCAAAGAGGAGAGCATTGCAACCCACATAGTATTCTTGCTTAGACAATTTCATGGACAGAGGAGCCTGGTGGGCTACAGTCACAAACAACTGGACAGGACTGAGCAACTAACACTTTCACTTTCAGAGAGAATTGTAGTATATCTAATGGCTGTCCTTAAATATTTGATACAAGAATCAATGTCTGTCTTTCCTGAATTAGGTTTTGATGTGTTCCTTGACATCTAGGATTTGAAGTTCGATGAACTGACAATACTACTTAGTAACAAATGAAACATGTACTTGAAAAGTAGTCTAATAACTGTGCAACCCAAAAAAAAATCTGAATAATGGTAGTGAGTCATAACCTGCAGAGATAGAGATTGATGTTCCCACTGTTCCTGACCAGACTTAGATTAATTGTCAAACTTCCAGTGAAGGAGTGAAGATCTGCTTGCCTCAATCTTGTTGAGAATAAAGATTCTGACACTTCTTATTTCACATTACAAAGGCAAATAAACATATTTAATGCAGTATATTAAAGCACAGGGTTGGGAGGAAAGAGGACCTGGTTTCTAATTTTTGCTCAACTCCTGAGAAGTAGCATGGCCTCGATCCTCAATTTCCCCACTTTTATCATTAGTAACAGGTGAAGGGAGTGAGATAAAATAATTGTGTGTTCTACTTGAGGCCAATTTGCAATATAAACCACAAAGCCACTTATTGGCAGTTCTACAGATTATACAGAATGTAAGATCATTTTTGTGCCTTTTACATGGACAAAGACATAAAATCTATCCGTGACATAAAATTTTTTCATAAAATTAATTAGAACAATAGGAAGACTCCCCAAAATCAGCTCCTTCAAAACTCAGAAGATTAACCAATGGTCTGCAATAATCCAAGGAACATTCATCCAATAAAATTGGCTCAATCTTGGTAAAAAGCCGTGAGCTTTGTGATGTCTTAACTTGCCCTACCTCCATCTGCTCTTACCACCTCTGTGATATCCCTGAAAACCAACAGTTTTGCAATCTACTGTGAAAATCTTCAGTTTAGCAGTCACTTGGTGGAGCAGAATGAATTCAGGGCTCCCCACAAAGTTAGAGAATTATTGTTAGTTGATCTGCCTGACAGCTGCCTGAAAACCACCACTTAAAGGATTTGTATTTATTTCACCTGATTCAGAACTTACTTGATGACAAGAGTCCTTTGGGAGGGGTGGTATTTGTCTAAAATAATTAGGGGCAATTGTTTAAGATTGCAGCTGCCTGAAGTAGTGATAATAGTTGGGGAAATTAAGAGGATCACCAGACAATATAAAAGGAACCACTAGAAATTAGATGTCCATATGGGACTTTTATAAGTTCTGACATTTCTTGGAAAAGAAGGCCACTCATATGTGCAGGGCTGCACTCAGGAAAGACTGTATTCAGGACTGTGTTAGTACTGAGGAAAGCCTCAAAAAAGTCCTAAGCACTCACTGATAGCTCTGCATAATCAGAAAGTGAAAGTTAAGTCAGTGTAAATTGCCAGAGCATTTGTGTCCAAACAAGCACACAAATCCCCCTAGAAAATACTGGGAGAATTATTGATTCGTTTTATTTGAGGAAATCTCTATCCAATCATCAGCTGACCACTGAGGTAACTAAACAGAGACATCAGAGGCTACATGTGACAAAGAGTACACAATTGGTTCAGTTCAAACAGAAAGACAATTCTTTGTGAAGATGGCAAGAGTGGGTGGGATATGATTTCCAGAGTAACCACATGTTATTAAAGATGTCCAGTTTTCAATAAAAAAAATCATGAGACATGAAAGGAAACACTAAAGTATATCGCATATGCAGGAGAAGTTAATAGACACTGTCCCTAAGGAAACCCAGATGTTACTTAATAGAAAATGATATTAAACCTTTCACTATAAATATGTTGAAAGAACTAAAGGAAACAATGCCTAAAAAATGAATGGACATAAGAGGAAGATGTCCCAAATAGAAAATGACAAAAAAAGAGATGTAAATAAGAAAAAAAACGAATGAAAGAGAAATACTGGCATTAAAGTCAAATTATTTAAATGAAAAAAAAAAAAAGTACCAGAAAGTATCAACAAATGCTATGAGCTGACCAAAGAAAAAATTAGCAAACCTGAAGATAGGTCAGTTAAGAATATGTAGTCTGAGGTACCAAAAATAAAAAAGAATAAGGAAAAATGAGCAGAAGCTCAGATTTGTGGGATAAAATATAAAAAAAATGAGAGTTCTGAAGGAGTGAAGAGAAAGAAAGGGGCAGAAAGAATATGTGAAGAATCTATGGCATAAAACTCCTGAAATGATAAAAATATTCATCTACCTATCCAAGAAGCTCAATAAATCCCAAGTAATAAACTCAAATAGATCCACAGCTGCACGCATAACAGTAAACATTTTGAAAGCCTAAGACAATAATCTTCAGTGTAGCAAGAGAGACATGAGCAAACATGTACAAAGGACACTCAATAAAATTAACAGATGATTTTTCATCTTCAGCTATCAAGTTCAAAAGGCGGTGGGATGACATTTTCAAAGTGCTGAAATCAATAATTCCATACTCAGCAAAACTATTCTTAAAGAATGAAGATATTAAGATATATTATGGATAAATACCAACAGAATTAATTGATAACAGATTCGTCCCACAAGAATTAACACAAGGAGCATTTCAGACTGAAATAAAAAGACACTAGCAAGAAATTTGAATCCACAAAAATAAGAAAAGAGAAGTTAACTATATAGGTACAGATAAAAGAGACTAAGTATCTTTTTTATTCTCTCCTTGTTTAAAAACAGTTGAATAAAGCAATAATTATAAAACTATGTTGATGCTTGTAATGCACAAATATGTAATATAAAAATATTAATGTATAAAGATTATAATAATAGCATAAATGAGGGAGAGGAAATATAGATATGTTGGTACAAAATTCCTGCCTTCAGTTGAATTTAATCAGGTATTAATTTGAACTAGATCATTGGTGTCAACATGTTGATTGTAACACCCAGGGGCACTTGGGGATTACATATAATCAAAATTATATTAAAATAAATGAAGTAAAGTCACTCAGTCATGTCTGACTATTTGTAACCACCATCAACTGTAGCCTACCAGGCTTCTCCATCCATAAAATAAATGAAGGAATGGAAATGAAATATTAGAAAATATTTAACACGAAGAATGGATGAGCAAAGGAAGAAAAAACATACAAATGACATATAAAAAATCAAAAAGCAAGCTAGCAAGGTAGATTGGAAACAATTTGCAGATACATATTGTTTAAAACAAACACACTTTAAAAGACAAAGTAAAATTATGAAAATTAAAAGGATGGGAAAACATATACTATGCAAATAGCAAAAGAGGTATCATGGCTATGTTAATGCCAAACAAAAGAAACTTAAAGACAAAAGTTGTTACTACAGAAAAAGAAGGATGTTTTATAATAAGATGGTCAATATATTAGGATGGCATAATTATAATCAATATATATCAAACAACAGAACCTCAAAATATTTGTTAACAAAATGTATGAATTTAATAAGAGAAATAGACAATTCAACAGGAATAGAGAATTCAAGACTCCATTTCAAGTAAGTCTTCTGATTATATCAGAAGAAATAAGAAATATAAAACCTGAACAGCACTACAAATCAACTAAACTTAACAGGTATATATGTATTTAAAATATTCCACATAACAACAAAAGAGTGCACATTCTTCTCAGGCACACATGGCTATTCTTCAGGAAAGAATGTTTATTAGGCCATAAAAAAGTCATAATAAATGTAAACTGTTTAGAATCATTCAAAATATGTTATTTAATATCTGACTACAAAAATAGAATAAAACTAGAAATCATTATCCAATTAGAACTTAAAAAAGTCACAAATATTTGAAAATTAACACTCCATGAATCAAAGAGAAAATCACAATTAGAAAATAGGTAGGTATGATTGAAAACAAAAACACACCATGCTAAATTTAGAGTAGATTGTGAAAGCAGCATTTAGTGGGAAACTTACAGCTCTAATATTCATATTTAAAAATAAGAAAGATGCAAAACAAAGTATATACATTGTATGGTCCTTCTGTTTCTGTCATTTCTCAAGGATTTATACACCAAATCCATTGTTCTTCATCAATCTGACTTCATTTCAGTTATTGACCCTTCATTTGAGAGAGTACCAGCAATTGTGATTAACTCTGTTAACTCTTGTACTAGATCCTGAATAAAGCATAGACTGATCAGATCCATTTTTTTAATCCTAAATGTGTGATTATGCTATAATTCAACAATTTCACATGCAAGTGCTAGCTTCACTGCTCAAAATTTAGAAGAATAAAAAACTGTATGTATATGAATTTTTAAAGGCAAAACTGACACATCTATGAGGTGTATTTTGTTGTTGTATAATTGTAGGCATTCCTATAGGGATAACCGCTTTTAATTTACTGCACATAAGAACCCTTTTGGTTAGCTGTCTTAAAATTTAAGTCAAGACTATTTATTTGAAATATATATATATAGTATTTCCTCATTCTCTTTCATTGCAAATATTGAGATTTGTCTTCTCTACCTACTTAATTGATACTTCATCTTTGATTCTCAAATACTTTGACATGGTGAATAATCATACCTGAGAAATTGTACTTCATTCTTTCAATAATAAAACCTGTTTTCTGAACCCCATTTAGCAGATTAAAATTAACACACTTTCAGTTATTTAATGTTAAAAATTTGTGTACTTACATGAGGTCTTTTAAGGTCACAGGTGATGCAATAATCAATTCTACTCCTGTATCATTCACAGTTACTATATATGCTGCCATGATTAATACGTGGAGGAAAAAATATTCAGGTTTATACAAACTCATACAATTTTGTATATTCTGATTCTATAACAACTGATTTATTTTTTACAGGAAAGAATAAAGACGTCTGTGATAAAGCAGCAAGAAGACCAAGAGTTTTATCATCAGTGCTCCAGGTCATTGAAGATTTGCTAGTTTATCCAATTCACATGGCTGACTTAATATACTCGAATAATAATTTTTTTAAAGCCATCCTTTTCTGTAGCTTTGATATTAAAGTGCCAACACTATGAATAATAAAGGGAGAATCATAAAGGAGAAAACTAGAAAGTTTCAGTTGTTTGTGTTACCTAAAGAAGCAATGGGGAGGCAGATGTAACCAGAAAACTATCACTTGGATAGTGCTGATTTATAACCATCCATGTTTGCATTTTGTGTTTTTCATACATAATTATATTACCAAAGGTGAACTATTTTACTATTTATTTAAATAACATCACCCCAGAAATACTGGACATTTCTGCAATAGAAACGACTGAGTTGCATCTATCAAAGAAAAGAAGAAAAAGAAATCTTAAATCAATAATCTAAATTTACATCTTAAGAATCTGGAAAAGGCAGAGCAAACAAAATCCAAAGCAAGCAGAAGGAATGAGGTAATAAAACTTAGAGCAGAGATAAACAAAATAGAGAATAATGAAACAACAGAGAAAAATCACCAAAACCAAAAATTGTTTCTTTGAAAAATCAAAGTTAACAGTTAACACATTACATAACAAATGAAATTTAGAAGGTCTCATTAAGAAATAGCTACAGACAGATTCAAGAGGAAAGAGGAAACCTCAACTGATGTATTAACAAGTAAAGAGGTTAAATAAAATAAAAAATATATCACAAAGAAAGCCTGAGCCCAGATGGATTTAGTGATGAATTCTACCAAACATGTAAGGAATAAATAAAACGAATCCTTCACAAATTCTTCTCAAAAGTAGAAAAAAAGGGACTACTCCCCAATTCACTTTTATAAGGCCAGTATTACAATGATAACAAAAACAAAGACATAACAAGGAAACTATAGACCAGTATCTGTTATAGATGCAACAATTCTCAAAATACTAGCAAACTGAATTCAGACACATGAAAAAGATTATACATGATGACCTAATGGGATTTATCCCTGGGAGGCAACATGGGGCTGAATTCAAACACTATTAATGTAAGTCACCATAGAAAAAGACTAAAAGACAAAAGTATACGCTAATTTCAGTCAGTAGAAAAAATATTGATAAGTATTCAAGATCTAAATAAATGATAAGATATCCCATTCTCACAGATCAGAAGAACTAATACTGCGAAGAAGGCAATACCTGCCAAATACAGATTCAACACAATCCCCCCAAAATTCCATCTGGCTTGTTTATAGACAATGACAAGTTGATCCTAAAATTCTCAGCACTGGGATGACCCAGAGGGATGGAATCAGGAGGGAGTTGGGAGGGGGGTTCTGGAAGGGGAACACATGAACACCCATGGCAGATTCACCCCAACGTATGGCAAAACCAACACAATATTGTAAAGTAAAAAGTCTTTATTGAATTTGTTACAATAAAAAATAAATCAAGGGTCAAAGGTAGCCAAAACAATCTTGAAAAACAGTAAAAAAAAAAAAAAAACTGGAGAAATCACATATCCTGATTTCAAACCTGACTCAAGAATAACTTTCAGTTTTTAGTTCTGCATGTAAAGAACTTGAAGTCACCACCAGTCAATGCTAACAAGCAAAATGCTAACCAGGATGAAAAATCAGTAACTCTCCTATGATCTATAAGAGAGGGCAGGACACAACAAACAGCTGCTCTCAAGACAGGAGAGATGAACAGGGAAGTCCAGAGATTTGTGGCTTGTTAGAACAGAATCTGAGGAGTAAAAACTACCACAGGAACCAGTGCTGGGGTAGGACAAGCTGAACTATAAGTGAACAAGTCTCAGAGTTAAAAACTCCAGAAGCAGAGAGTCATGGGGAGAGGTGGGGGCGCTCCACAATATTATGAGATTTATCTTCAGTAAGTCAACCAGATACCCACAATAAATATCAGAGAAAAAAATTCTGTCTTGCTTCTGGAAGGGTGAGGGGAAAAGGGAAATATTTGTAAATAGGCCAGAGCACTCCACTCTTCTTAACAAGGCCTGCCTTCAGGGAAAACTACTTAACCAGAGTCTAACTTACTGGGGTTTTATCAGAGTTTAACTGAGCCAGGAAAGGAAAACACCCAACTTACACTCACCATTGCTATCCTGTCTCATCTAAGCTGTGAAAAAGAAATTGAGAAACACATGTTAAATTCACAGTTCAAAGGCACAGACATTAAAAGACTGACCTAATCAAAGACTAGAGAATGTTTTCCCTATTAGTAAAGACTTATTTAGAGAGGTTTCTTTTACCCAGTACATAATGCCTAGCTATTCAGAAACAATTTTAAGTCACACCAAAAGGCAAACAGCAACAATTAAAAATAATTTAAAGAGACAGTGTCACAGGGAAGAATAAATCTGACTCTATAATAGATGTTTCTTCTACTTTAACCTTTGTATTCTATTGCTTTTGGTGCAAGTTAAGAATGTTGCCTCAATATGCAAGAAAATTTGGAAAACTCAGCAGTGGCCACTGAACTGGAAAAGGTCAGTTTTTATTCCAATCCCAAAGAAGGGCAATGTCAAAGAATGTTCAAAGTACCTCACAATTGCTCTCCCTTCATATGCTAGCAAGGTAATGCTTAAGATCCTTTAGGCTGGGCTCCAACACAGTATGCGAACTGAGAACCTCCAGATGTACAAGCTGAAATTGAAAAGGGCAGAGATAGCAGAGATCAAATTGCCGACATCCATTGGATCATAGAAAAAGCAAGGGAATTCCAGAAAACCATCTACTTCTGCTTCATTGACTACACTAAAGCCTTTGACTGTGTGGATCACAACAAACTGGAAAATTCTTAAAGAGAAAGGAATACCAGACCCTGCCTCCTGAGAAATCTGCAAGCAGGTTAGAAGCAACAGTTAGAATAGAAACCTATAAGAAGCAATAGTTAGAATCAGACATGGAACAATATACTGGTTGAAAATTGGGAAAGGAGTACTTCAAGCCTGTATTGTCACCCTGCCTATTTAACGTATATGCAGAGTTCATTATAGGAAATGCCAAGCTGGATGAAGCATAAGGTGGAATCAAGATTGTTGGGAGAAATATCAATAACCTCAGATATGTAGATGATACCACCCTAATGGCAGAAAGTGAAGAGCAACTAAAGAACCTCTTGACAAATGTGAAAGAGGAGAATGAAACAGCTGGCTTAAAACTCAACATTCAGAAAAGCAAGATCATGGCAACCAGTCCCATCACTTCATGGCAAGTAGATAGGGAAAAAATAGAAACAGTGATAGATTTTATTTTCATGGGCTCCAAAATCACTGTAGATTGTGACTGCAGCCATTAAATTAAAAGAGGCTTGCTCCTTGGAAGAAAAACTATGAAAAACCTAGACAGGGCATTAAAAAACAGAGACATGATTTTGCTGACAAAGGTCCCTATAGTCAAAGATGTTTTTTCCAGTAGTCGTGTATGGATGTGAGAGCTGGACCATAAAAAAAGCTGAGCACTAAAGAATTGATGCTTTTGAACTGGTGCTGCAGAAGACTCTTGAGAGTCTCTTGGACCACAAGGAGATCAAACCAGTCAATCCTAAAGGAAATTAACCCTAAATATTCATTGGAAGGACTGATGGTGAAGTTCCAATACTTTGACCACCTGATGTGAAGAGCCGACTCATTGGAAAAGATGCTGATGCTGGGAAAGATTGAGGGCAGGAGGAGAAGGGGAGGACAGAGGATGGGATGGTTGGATGGCATCATTGACACAATGGATATAGGTTTGAGCAAACTCCAGAAGATAATGAAGGACAGGGAATCCTGGTGTACTACAGCCCATGGAGTTGCAAAGAGTCAGACACAACTGAGTGAGTGAACAACAAGAATGTTACCTATAGCCTGAAATATACAGGATAGCCAAGGCTATCCTTAAATATATAACATTTTCCCATTCAAATAGATACAAAAAGTTTCAGAACAGGGAATAACATTTGTCTTGAAGGTTTATAGGAACACTGTGACTGGACCTACATGGACAGATGCAAGAACGAAAGGTTCTGGCACCAAGAAGCTTGTACCAATTGTACCCGTCCTCTCTCACTATTAAAGAAAAGTCTGAATTCTAACTCAGGTAAGGTGGTTCTTTGGGACCCTAGTCCACCGTCTTCTCTGTCTACTGGCTTTCAGAATAAGTTGCTCTTCCTTGCCCCAACAATTAATCTCTTGATTTATTGGCCTCTTATACAGTGAGTGGTACAAGCCTGGACTCAGTAACTGTGGCAAGCACTAGAACCAAACATGACGGGGCTGGTGGAATTATCACACTGGAATATTAAACAACTGTGATTGATATGCTAAGGACCCTAGTGGATAATGTATACAGAAGGCAAGAAAATATGGCAATGTAAACAGAGAGAATGAAGACACTAAGATCACACCAAAAAGAAAGTCTAGTGATTGAAAAGAAAACAAAAACAGAAAACTGTAGCGGGGAAAAAAAAAAATGCCTATAATGGACTTAGTACTCTGCACATGACTAAAGAAAGACTCTTTCAGCTAAAAAGTATCAATTAGATCCTCAAAGAAAAAGCAGGAAAAAAGAAACCCACAATAGATTATCCATGGACTATGGGACTGTGGAATGTCTAACAAAAAGTGGGACATAATTTGCAAAGGGACGACCAGAGAGGAAGAGAGAAAAGGAGTATTTGAAGCAAATGGTTCAACATTAGAAAACCAATTAATATAATCTATCACATCAACTGACTAAAAACTGAAAATCATGTGATCTTATTAGTAGATATGAAAAAACAATCAACAAAATCTAACACCCATTAATGATAAAAAAAAAACCCTCCAAATTAACAAGGAATAGAGGAGAATTTTCTCAATTCAATAAAAACCATCTACAAAAAACCTACAGCTAACATCGTATCAATGGTGAAAGACTAGGAGTCTTCCCCTTATGATAGGGTACAGGACAAGGAGGTCTCCTTTCATGGCTCCTTTTAACATTGAAACATAAGTTTTTACTAATGCAACAGTGTAAGAAAAGGAAATAAAAGGTATACACATAGGGAAAGAAGACACAAAACTTATTTCACAGATGGCATAGATAGAAAATACAAAATAACTGACAAAAAACCCTTGGAACAAATAAGGAGTTATAGCAAGACTGCAGGATACAAGGTTAATATAGAGAAGTTAGTTGCTATGCACCACCAACAAACAAACAGAAATTGAATTTAAAACAATATCATGTATATTAGCACCCAGAATGAAGTACCTAGATATGAATATATATGTATGATTTATATGAGGAAAGTTACAAAACTCCAATGAATGAAATCGAAGAAGAATTAATTGGTAAGACATTCCATGTTCATGGATAGGAAGAATCAATATTGTCAAGATGTTAGTTGTGCCCAACTTGTCTATAGATTAAGTGAAATCCAAATAAAAATCTCAGCAAGTAATTTTATAAATAGTGACTCACCAAATTTAAAGTTTCAGTGTGCAGGCAAAAAAAAAAAAAAACTCAGAACCAACACAGTCTGGAAAGAAAAGAACAAAGAGAACTGACACTATCCAAATTCAAGACATATTATAAAGCTACAGTAATGAAGAGAGTTTGGCACTGGTAAAAGGACAAATATATCAATGGAAAAAAATTTAAAAGAGCCTAGAAATATACCCCATAAATACAGTCTATTGATATTTGACAAAAGAGCAAATGTGATACAATGAAGTAAAGATAGTCTCTTCAGCTAACATTCATATTTTATATGTGAATATAGATACAGATATTACTGCCTTCACAAAAATTAATTCAGAATGGATCATATACCTAAATGCAAAATTCTAAGCTAAAAAACCCTCAAAAGACAACATAGGAGGAAATCTGGATGAGCTTTGTTTTATTATACAGAAAAGATACTATGCATGAAAAAAAATAATTTAGAAGCTGATTGTCATTAAAACTAAACTTCTTTCTCTGTTTAAAAAAAACCGAAAGAATGAGAAGACAAATTAAGTATTGAGAGGAAGTACACGTTATATCTTTTTGATTATAGCCATTCAAATAGATGAAGCCAGATATAGAAAAGCAAATACTATATTATACCACTTTTATGTGGACTCTGAAAAAAGAAATCAAACTCACATAGAGACAGCAGATTGGTGGCTGCCAGAGGTAGGGGTAGGGGTGGGCAAAATGAGTAAAGGGGATCAAAAGATCCAAACTTCCAGTTATAAGATAAATATGTCCTGGGAATGTAATATATATCATGTTGACTATAGCTAACAATTCTCCTCCGTACATTTGAAAGTTTCAAAGGGAGTAAATCTTAAAATTATTTTTTTTCTTGTGATGAGAACTTTTAACTCTTTGGGAAAATAAAAGAATGAAAAACAATAAGACACTTTTGAGTGAAAAGTGTGAAATAGTGTGAACAGTTACTAACCATTTAATTCAACTCTGGCTCTTAGAACTTTTCTGAAATATATGGAAACTCCCAACATGAGAAATAGTTGTAATTAACCACTGTCAAAGGAAAACACAGACAATGGAAGTAATCAACTATATCTACTAAATAAAGCAGTTAAAAGAACTAGAATCATCATAGACACTATTAGACTGGGCAACTGATGTTTCCAGGAATGAAGAAGCAGTCCTCTAGGTTTGATTTTCATTGTTTAGTTTTGAGGGATATTTCAGATACTTCTGCAAATATGTTAACTCCTTCTCATAACAAGAGACAGCATGATTTGAATGAAAAAGTAAGTATTAGAAGTGTCCCCTCTCCCTATTCAAGTTCTAGTTCTCAAAACCTGGCCCTGAGGCAAGTCACTTAACCTCTCAGAGGCTTAGATTTTTCATCTGCAAAATACATTTAATAATATATTATTGAACAATATGTGAGAATTAAATGGGACTTTTGGGGTACGTAACAGAACCTGGCATGTAGCAAAGATTAAATAAATGCATGCCAAACAGATTAATGTATTAAATTAAATAAATGGCCTGTGATTTGGGATATTTTTCAAGACATGGAATTTATTTTAGAAATTCCAGTTCTTACACTAAACTCTAGTGGTCTGAAAGAGTACATCCTTAATGCAGAGATGCCCAAAGTAGTTTACCTATTGGGAGAACCTAGTTTAGTGACCTGTAAAAACATTCCACACTCCTTGCTGAGCATTAATGGATTTTATATCTGTACCTTCACATGGAAGAAGTTCTTGAGAATATCAGGCTCGTAGTGCACAATCTCCTTCTTGAGGACAAAATGTCAATTTGCAGCCCTAAGTTAAGGATCCTCCACAATAATGCTGTTTCTTCTTAAAAAGAGAGGAACAAAGAAAGTATTTACCTATCTTAAATAGGTCTTTTTTGAAATATGTTCAAAGCGTAAGATGATCTGTCAGAAGCTGACCAATGTCCACTTGAGGCTTTTTTTTCATGATGTGTCTGTCTATTTCAATCTCCCAGATATATTAATATTTCAAATAAAAATAGTACAAAGAATGAAATATTGCCACTTGCAGCAACACAGATGAACCTAGAGATGATTTAAGTAAGTCAGACAGAGAAAGACAAATATATGATATCCCTTACATGTCGAATCTAAAAACAGTTATACAAATCAACTTATTTACAAAACAGAAACAGGCTTACAGGCATAGAAAACAAATTTATGATTACCAAATGGGAAGGGGAGGGGGAGAGATAAACTAGGAGTTTGGGATTAACAGATACACACCATTATAAAGAAAATAGATAATCAGCAAGAATTTAGAGTATAACACAAGAAACTATAGTCAATATGATAACCTATAATGGAATAACCTCTAACGGAAAAGAATCTGAAGCTGTATACTTGAAACTAGCATAATATTAACTATTGCTAAATTTTTTAAAAAACAGAAAGAAAAACTCTAATTTAATGTAGTTTATTTTTGAAATTACTTCAAAATGACCAAATGTATCAAAGAAAGCTATGTGAATGAAAGAGAAGAGGAATTTTAAAATATAAAGGTGCTAATCAGAGGGAACAAGGTCAACTAATAGAAGTCAATTAAAAGTTAAGCTTATTAAAGTTTAACCTAATTTTCATCCAGTCATAGAGATATAATATGATCCTCAGTTGCAAGTCATTTCAGTTTAACAAATGTAGTACTTACTATGTACATGGCACTATTGCTAGCTACCTGACTTCTCTCATTCCCTACTCTGAATATTGTTAGATGTGGTCCTTTAAAAAATCCATTACTACTTTCTGAAGGAAAAAATAAAATAAAAAATGGGACCTAATTAAACATAATTTTTGCAATGCAAATCATTGATAAAATGAAAAGACAATCTACTGAATGGGAAAAATATTTGCCAATGATATGATCTATTTGGGGTTCAGTTCAGTTCAGTCGCTCAGTCGTGTCCAACTCTTTTCAACCCCATAAACCGCAGCACTCCAGGGTTAATATTTTTTAATTAATTAGTTTAGTTAGTTGAAGGATAATTACTTTACAACATTGTAATAGTTTTTCTCTTTCAACATGACTCAGCCACAGGTACACATGTGTTCCCCCATCCTGAACCCCCTCTCATCTCCCTCTCCACCCTATCCCTCTGGGTTGTCCCAGAGCACCAGCTTTGAGTGCCCTGCTTCAAGCATCAAACTTGCCTTGCTCATCTGTTTTACATATATTAATATACATGTTTCAATGGTATTCTCTCAAATCATCCCACCCTTGCCTTCCCACAGAGTCCAAAAGTCTGTTCTTTACATCTCTGTCTCTTTTGCTATCTTGCATATAAGATCATCTTTACCATCTTACTAAATTCCATATATAGGTATTAACATGCAGTATTGGTGCTTCTTTTTCTGACTTACTTCACTCTGTTTAATAGGTTCTAATTTCATCCACCTCATTAGAACTGACTCAAATGCATTCCTTTTTATAGCTGAGTAATATTCTATTGTGTATATGTACCATAACTTCCTTATCCACTCATCTGCCGATGGACATCTAGCTTCCTTCCATATTATAAGGGGGTAATACTAAACATACATAAATACCTCATGCAGCTCAACATTAGAAATATAATCTGATTAAAAATGTGCAGAAGACCTGAAAAGACATTGTCCCAAAAACATACAGACAGCCAACAAGCACATGAAAAGACACTCAACATCACTAATCAGAGAAATACAAATTAAAAGCACAATGAGATGTCAACTCACGCCTGTCAGAATGGTGATCATCGAAAAGAACACAAATAATAAATGTGGTGAGGGTGTTGAAAAAAGGGAACCCTTATACATTGTTAGAGGAAATTTAAATTAGTGCAGCCACTGTGGAAAACAGTATGGAGGTTTCTCAAAAAACTAAAAGTAGAACTACAGTATTATCAAGGAATTTCACTCCTGAGTATATCTCCAAAAACACTAACTCAAAAGGATACATGCACTCCAATTTTTATAACAGCATTGTTTATAGTAGCCAAATTATGGGAACAACCTAAGTGGCCGTCAACAGATGAATGGATAAAAAATGTGATATATTTATAGCATATATTCCATATAATGGAATACCACTCAGTCATAAAAAGAATACATTTTGCCATTTGTAACAACATGGATGGATTTGAAAGATATTATGGCATCACCAACTCAATGGACATGAGTAGATCAGATGGTAAAGCGTCTGCCTGCAATGCAGGAGACCCAGGTTCAATCCCTGGGTTGAGAAGATCCCCTGGAGAAGGAAATGGCAACCCACTCTAGTACACTTGCCTGGAAAATTCCATGGACGGAGGAGCCTGGTAGGCTACGGTCCATGGGATCACAGAGTTGGACACGACTGAGCAACTTCACTCACTCAACTCCCTCAATACCAAAAAATAAAAAATAAAAAAACATAATGAGATACAAGATCACAATCAGTAAGATGACTAACATAGAAAAGACAGAGAATATCGAGTGTTGGCAAGAATATGGAGAAACTGGAACCCTCAATAAATCTCTATAAATGTAAAATGGTACAACCAGTTTGATGGTTAGTTAAAATGTTGAACAAAAAGTTACTTATTGCCTAGCAATTCCAAAAGAATGGGAAAACAGGAAAATACCTCTGCACAAAACTTTATGCATGAAGGTTCATAGCAACATTATTCACAAGAGCCAAAAGGTGGTGACAATCCAAATGTCTATAAATTGGTGAATGGATAAACAAAATTGTATATACATAAACATAGTATCATTCAGTCATAAAAATAAATCAAGTTCTGGTATACATGCCATAACAAAGATAAATTTTAAAAATGTGCTAAATGAAAAAAATCAGACAGAAATGGTATTAGGCCTATGATTCCATTTATATGAAATTTCAGAATAGACAAATACACAGAAATAGAAAATAGAATAGCTTTTGCCAGGGCCTGGGATAAACAAGGAATGGGTTACTGTTAATGGATACACAAGTTCTCTTTTTGGGCGATGAAATGTTTTAAAGTTAGTGGCAATGGTTGTTCACCTCTGTGAATATCTGAGTTACATGCTTCAAAAGCATGAATTTTATGGTATGAGAATTATATTTCAATAAAGCTGTTATTATGGAAAGCAGTGAATCACCTTTAGTTTCTTTTCAGATCTACCCAACTAAAAAATGGACATTTTCACTCATAACCACACATACACATGAACACCCAAGTTCATAGTTTATGAATACTTGTAAATGTGTATATTTGACTTTTCCATAATTGATGAAAAAATATCCTGGTGTTAAAAATTAGCCAGTCATTTCTGTGTACATGTATAGATCCCTGGACTGTCATAAAATTCATTTGACTATTTCTGATATTCATCCAACATAGTATCATGCATATGGATCATTCCTGGAAAGGCTCCCTATACCTTCAAAACTAAGAAGACATTAATAAGTTATATTGAATTTTATTAAGTCAAGGTTATTGTTCAGTAGCTCAGTCATATCCAACTCATTGTGACCCCATGGACTGCAGTACATCAGGCTTCCCTGTCCTTCACTGTCACTCAAAGCTTGCTCAGACTCATGTCTATTGAGCTGGTGATGCACTCAACCATTTCATCCTCTGTTGTCCCCTTCTCCTCCTGTCCTCAATCTTTCCCAGCATCAGGGTTTTTTTTTTTTTTTCCCAAATAATCAGCTCTTCACATCAGGTAGTCAAAGTTTTAGAGCTTCACTATTCAGGACTGATTTCCTTTAGGACTGACTGGCTTGATCTCCTTGTTGCCCAAGGGACTCTCAAGAGTCTTCTCCAACACCACAATTAGAAAGCATCAATTCTTTGACGCCCAACTTGCTTCACCGTCCAACTCTCACATCCACACATGACTACTGGAAAAACCATAGCTTTGACTAGATGGACCTTTGTTGGCAAAGTAATGTCTCTGCTTTTTAATATACCATCTAGGTTAGTCATAGCGTTTTCTTCCAAGATGCCAGCATCTTTTAGTTTCATGGCTGCAGTCACCATCTGAAGTGATTTTGGAGCCCAGGGAAATAAAGTCCGTGACTGTTCCCATTTTTTTTTCCATCTATTTGCCATGAAGTGATGGGACCAGATGCCATGATCTTTGTTTTCTAAAAGTTGAGTGTTAAGCCAGCCTTTTCACTCTCCTCTTCCACCTTCATCAAGAGGCTCTTTAGTTCTTCTTCACTTTCTGCCATTAGGGTGGTGTTATCTGCATGTCTGAGGTTTCTTCCAGCAATCTTGATTCTACCTTGTGCTATATCCCATTTGGCATTTTGCATAATGTACTTTTCATATAAGTTAAACAAGCAGGGTGTCAATATACAAGTTTGATGTACTCTTTTCCCAATTTTGAACCAGTCCATTGTTCCATGTGGGGCTTCCCTGGTGACTCAGATGGTAAAGAGTCTTCCTACAATATTAGGGATCTGAATTCAATTCCTGGGTTGGGAAGATCCCCTGGAGAAGTAAATGGCAACCCACTCCAGTGTTCTTGCCTGGGAAATCCCATGGACGGAGGAGCCTGGCGGACTACAGTCTGTGGGGTTGCAAAAAGTCGGCTACAGCTGAACGACTAACGCACATTGTTTCAAGTATGGTTCTAACTGTTGCTTCTTGACCTGCAGGCAGGTTTCTCAAGAGGCAGGTAAGGTGGTCTGCTATTGGGTCAATGCCGTTTTATGAAAAATTTAAGTATTTAAACTTTGTTAGCCAAAGGCATATCTTTATATCATTTAACACGTACCACTAGCTATATAGCTATGGCACTTTTTTTAACTTGAAAAAAAAGTTCAAATTAAAATATTTGCACTGTTATTCTTTCTCCCAAATTAACTCAATCTGGACAGCATTATCACTTCTGCCAAGCAGTAAATTCATCCACATTTATAGGTCATGCTTATTTTTCTCTTCTACAAATTTCTTACCTATTTCATACAGGTGCTCTCTTGAGAAACCACTAGTATGAAAAGAGCAACAGATGTGTGAATTCTCTAACACCACTTTCTGTCCACATTTTCTTTTAAATTCTCCCTTGTTCAATTACCACTTTGGAGCTCAAGTCATTTTCTAGTCAATAGCTTTTTGTAGCTTTTGACTGAACCAAGAAATAAGGAGACCCTCTAAGGAAAATCAAGTCACGACTGGCCATTTACAAAAGAATCAATTATAGTCAGAAATATACCAGTTTGTTTTACTTGACAATTAAACTAGTGTAAGAAAACTAGATTGTAAATCCTGGGATTGGCATAGTACACACTGAAGACAACCAATTAAATTGTCAGTTTCATAAGAGAAAATAGTACACAACTAATTAATATTTAGGATCTTGTGATTCATGCCATATAATCAATAATGTATAGTAGAATAATTTAAAATTTATTTTAATATTAACTCTAAAGAACTATTAAAAGTGTTAGAATAAACTATCAACTTTATTCTAATATTTCAATCATATTCCATAATATTAAGACTCCTCATCATTATATGAGTGGCAAATCACTTTGGGAAATTTTTATATATAAAATTTTTATGAATGGCAGGGTTATTATCAAAGTAAATGCATTTAGGGCTAGTATCATTAATTAAACTTTTATAAAAGGAAAGTAAAATACTAAAATTATGACCTTAATTTCAATGTATAATCAACTATGTAAGTCAATGACTTTAAATATATTTCATCTAAATCATTCATTCTAAATGAAATCAATTGACTTATTAGTTGGATATCCTGATTTCCTCCATGTCTAATTATTGAGACTCCCATATTTTTCCAATAAGTAAGATTGAGGGCTTTTGTGTATGAAGAGTAAAATTCCTTTTTGAACCCTTTGAGGTGTTTGAAAGACAAAAATAATTGACTGCCAAAAAAGGGATTTAAGTTGACATTACAATTTTAAGGTTGACTAGCTGCATGCAAGCATGCTTGGAAAGTATACCACAGCAACCTGAATATCTTTTTCTCCCCCTACGCACAATGCCTTTTAGTTAGTTAATGGTTAAGGGTGTCAAACTAAAACTCTGCCTTCAAAACATATAACAATAAACTCATCAGGAAAGTGAACACTTCAATAAACAAAAGTCAAAATTTAGAACAGAAGTCACAGACTGAATCTCTAAAGGCAAATATTCTCCAAAAAAAAGTATGATTTTTTCCCTATAAAAGTTTTCCACAATTTTATTTTATCTATGATTAAAAATTGGGATATTCATAAAAATTTTTGAATATCTGGATTTCATTTAAAAAATTCCTACCTGGCAACTACAATCCCACTTTTCACACATAGCAAGAAATTAGAAATGAGTAAAACATGCTTTTTTAGATGTGGGCACTCTCTGATTCAAAGGACATGAACTTAAGCAAACTCCAGGAGATGCTGAGGGACAGGGAGGCCTGGCTTGCTGCAGTCCATGAGGTCTCAAAGAATCAGACATGACTTGCAACTGAACAGCAACATCAGAAGCATTGTTTTCAGTCTGTTTATAGGATTTATAGCACTCATAATTTCTTAGCTTTCCTGATTTATATTACCTATACCTCTAAGCATCTAAATTTATCCCTCTCCCACCAAAATAGAAATAAATGCTTCTATTAAAAGAATAAACAAATAATTTGGTTTCAAAAAGTTTAAAGCCCTAAAAGTATATCTTCAATGCATTTATTTTGACATAAGTAGTGATTCTGATCACTTTTTAAAAGTACTGTATGCGTTTCTGGTCACACGTCTAGCTTTCAAAGCGCAGTGGAAATGCAGCCTTAGGTACATTGTGCTCTCTGCTTGCTAAAAACTCTCTCTAGAATCCACACTACGACTGAAGACCAAACACACAGGGAAATGACTGGGGTTAGACAAGACAGAAAGGGAAGCAGTCCTTTCAGATTAGTCACATACAATATTTGCCCAAAGTCAAAACTACCTATTTCAAGATCTAACCTGGAACATAAACTACTCATAGCATTAATATATTAAATATTGATATAAATATTGACAAAATGGCATGCTGGAAGTTTAATAACATTTTTCCTAGAACTAAGTTCTTTTCAAAAAGACATAAACACATTCAGTCTACTGATCTGCCATTTAGAATATCAGATGGTGTAAGCTGAATATTATTAAAATGTCTTGGAAAAAATATACACTCTTGGACCAAGCAATTGTATATGTAGCATAGGACTTCATATCATAGGAAACAATCACTGATTTATCCAAAGATTTATATACAAGGAAATTCTCATAACCTCGTTCATAATAGCAAAAAGGAGGGGGCAATATACCAACTAATGCATCAATAGAGTATTGATTGATACTCGGTACACTGGAAATGTAAAGTGTAGATAATTAGTTAATGCCACAGTACCAATTCACAATATCAAATGAAGTAAGCAGGTCCAAAGCAATATGTGTACCAAGTTCCCAATATCATAATAGACCTTAATGAAATAAAAATGAAAATATGTATATCAAAATATGAACAGAAATTAGATTTTAGGTACAGTGGGTTGAATAGAGACCCCTCAAAAGTCATATACATGTGAAACCATAGAATGTGGCTTTATTTGGAAATAGAGTCTTTGCACATGTTATTGGAGAAGGAAATGGCAACCTACTTCAGTATTCTTGCCTGGAGAATCCCATGGACAGAGGAGCCTGACAGGCCATGGTCCATAGGGTTGCAGAGAGTTGGACACTATTGAAGCGACTAAGCACTCACGCATATGTAATTAGTTAAGATGAGGCCAGACTGGAATAGGGTGGGCTCTAAATCTAAAGACTAGTGCCCTTATAAGGAGGGATGATACACAAAGACAAAGCAGAAGAAGGCCATGTGAAGACAAAGGCAGAGATTGGGGTGATACAGCCACAGAGGAATGCCAATGATTGCTGGGAGCTTCCAGAAGCTAGGAAGAAGCAAGGAAGGATTCTTCCCCAGAGTGTTCAGAGGAAGCATAGCCCTGTTGACACCTTGATTTTGGATTTCTTGTCTCCAGAACTGTGAGAGAACACATTTTTTTGTTGTTTTAAGTCACCAAATTTGAGGTCATGTGTTCAGGCACCCCTGGGAAACTAAAACAGTAAGTGATATTTATTTTTCTCTTCATGTGTATGGTTTTTATTCTATTTTACAAATTAATATGTAACTTTCATAATAGTAAAAGTCAAAGATATATTGTGACCTAATAATTAAACATCTAATAACTGATAATTATAAATTCTTTTGAACTGAAAAGTTCTAGTCCACATATTTTGCAGAGAAAAATCTGTGTTCAAACATACTCTATAATACTAATGAGCATCTGAAACCCCAATACTATCATCTACATTTACAAGATTTGGGGATAAGCAAGGAAAATCTAAGAATGAACAAACATCACTAAAATTTATTTATAATAAAATCAAAATAAACTAAGAAGCTCTGTAAAAGCAATAAAGAACTTCTGGAACAGCAATCATGCTTGGTTCATATAATATTGATTTGGTTTTAGTAAACAGAGCAATTTCTCAGGTGGGCATTGAGAGAATTCAATATGGAACAAATAAGATAAAATACACTTGGATACAAGACAGGCACAATACAAATAAACTTTGGAACTGGAAGTCTTAGATTTCACCTAGTACATCTTCCAATATTTCCAAGAATCCTTCAAACAACATTCCTGACAGGAGATAATTCATTCAACGGAATGAAATTTTCCAAGTACCCATCACTTGCCAAGAATACATAACTACATCATCCAGTGAACAGTTCCAAAGGTAGAAGCTCACTTTGTCAGAAAGCCACCCATTCCGTAATTCAACAGTTCTAGTTGTTAGAAAATTATTACGTTGAGATAAAATCTTTCTGGGGTAGCTAAAATATTTTTATTCTCCTTTTATACTCTTTCTTCATTTTTCCATCCATTATTCATAGACAACTTGGATCACAACTTGAAATTATACATTTAAAGAGTTTTAGAAAGTAAATAAGGAGATTACTAACTTCTCACCAATGACAACATTCCCTTTACAGCATTCTTTACCCAACTGCTATACCCTCTGGTTTTGAACACAACTTAAAAACAACAAGTTCCCTCATCTTAAGCAGGTAGATCTATTTTAGGCATGTTTCATATAGAGCTGAACTTTGCCTTTCTATGAATCTCACTGATTGGTTCTATTCTTTCCTGCCAGAGCACAGTAAACTCATCCATGTGAAAGCTAGCCAGGCATTAGAAAATCACCATCAGCTCTCCCTTAGGTCTCTACTTAACTCAGCAAAACACTCCTGGTTACCCTTCCTGATTTCGAGAGTCTTCAGTATTCACCCTCCTTCACAGTTTTCTGAATAAATCTAATACACCCATGTGTCTATCTACAGCCTAGTGCCTGGTACTCAATATATTTCAGGTGCACTATGGCCACTGGGAGTGGTAGCCTTAACATGGCCATGGGATCAGAAATCATATCAACCATCGTCAGGGGCAATAGCACATTTCTTATTGACTGTTTAGCTAAATCCTGGAGTATTTTTCACTTGAATCCCCTTAATTCTTGTTTTCCCCCGTTTCTATAAACAGGTAGGTTTTTTTTTTAATAGAATAACTAAAATGCAGAACTTTGTATTTATCCCTACCGAATATCATTGTATTAGTTCCTGCCTTCCTTGCTAATTCTTCAACATCTCTCTGATCCTTAATTCTTCAATCCAAATGATATTCTTTAGAGACTTGCGCCATGCACAAATTTAACAAGGTCTTCTCTGTCTTCCCTTAAGCAGAGAGTTTTAAACACTTTAACTAAAAGTCTGAAGTTCCTCCAAAGCTCTGCAACTATTAGTCATAAGGCTGCTGCTGCTACTGCTGATGATAGACAATGAGTATCTCTTTCTACCGAACAGTGTCCTAAGTGCTTCATTTATATTATCACATCTAAACTCATAAAAATCCTGTGAAATAATGACTACTGCTACTGCTCATTTTACAGATAAAAACATGCCACAGTTGGCTACAAGCTGGTGCGGCTATATCAGGTCTTCACAGCCTCTGTCCATTCTGACTGGACAATGCCCTCATTACCAGTTGTTAAATATTTATAAAGTAACTATTGTGTGGAGCCAGGATTTGGAATCCAGCTCTCTGATTCCACAAGACATCGTTGTAAGCAGATTCCATTCTAGTTCCACATTAATGGATAAAGGTAAGGCCCCAAAATCCCATCTCTCAAGTGTGATTCAACTATAGATGCTCTAATTTTATCTCACTGAGCATTTTCCCTAAGCATTTGATGATAAGTTAACTTTAAAAAATAACTGCTGCCAGAAGATTTAAGGAACCAAAGAATAAATAAAAACCCAATAAATAACTGAACATAAAATATATATGGCAGAACTCTATTAGCCTTTGCCCTGCTTCATTCTGTGCTGCGGTTCATGGGGTCACAAAGAGTCGGACACAACTAAGCAACTGAATGGACCTGAAATTATATATAGCTCACTCTATACCACTTTAAATTAATATCAAATATGTCATTTAAAATAATTCAGAAATTACATGCAATACACTGTGTGTGTCTGTGTATGTGTGTGAGAAAGCATTTCTTCTCCTAGTGATGTGCAACTTTTATTAGATGGGTTCAGTTCAGTTACTCAGTCATGTCTGACTCTTTGCAATCCCATGAATCACAGCACGCGAGGCTTCCCTGTCCATCACCAACTCCTGGAGTCCACCCAAACTCACGTCCATCGAGTCAGTGATGCCATCCAGGCATCTCATCTTCTATCGTCCCCTTCTGCTCCTGCCCCCAATCTTTCCCAGCATCAGGGTTCTTTTCCAATGAGTCAACTCTTCACATGAGGTGGCCAAAGTATTGGAGTTTCAGCCTAAAAATCACTCCTTCCAGTGAACACCCAGAACTGGTCTCCTTTAGGATGGACTGGTTGGATCTCCTTGCAGTCCAAGGGACTCTCAAGAGTCTTCTCCAACAACACAGTTCAAAAGCATCTATTCTTCAGCACTCAGCTTTCTTCACAGTCCAACTCTCACATCTATACATGACTACTGGAAAAACCATAGCCTTGACCTTTGTTGGCAAAGTAATGTCTCTGTGTTTTAATATGCTGTCTAGGTTGGTCATAACCTTCCTTCCAAGGAGTAAGTGTCTTTTAATTTCATGGCTGCAGTCACTATATGCAGTGATTTTGGAGCCTAAAAAAATGTTTCCACTGTTTCCCCAACTATTTGCCATAAAGTGATGGGACCAGATGCTATGATCTTAGTTTTCTGAATGTTGAGCTTTAGGCCAACTTTTTCACTCTCCTCTTTCACTTTCATCAAGAGGCTTCTTAGTTCCTCTTCACTTTCTGCCATAAGGGTGGTGTCATCTGCATATCTGAGGTTATTGCTATTTCTCCTGGCAATATTGATTCCAGCTTGTGCTTCTTTCAGCTCAGCATTTCTCATGAAGCACTCTGCATAAAAGTTAAATTAACAGAGTAACAGCATACAGCCTTGATGTATTCCTTTTCCTATTTGGAACCAGTCTATTGTTCAATGTCCAGTTCTAACTGTTGCTTCCTGACCTGCATACAGGTTTCTCAAGAGGCAGGTCAGGTGGTCTGGTATTCCCATCTCTTTCAGAATTTTTTACAGTTTATTGTGATTCACACAGTCAAAGACTTTTACAGATATGCAAAATTTAGCACTGTATAGGATCACCTCTGATGAATTATATACCTAAATCTGTCCTTTATTTCCAAGGACATGAGACAATAGAAAAATTTCTTGTTGAAATCAGATGAACTGTGATTATAATTCTCAAATTCAAAAATTTGATCTTGAATAAATTTTTTGTTGCTTCTGAGTCTCAGTTATGCATTTGTGAAACTGGGAGAATAGTACCTATCTCAGATTATTGCAAGAACAAAATGAACTAATATATGTGAAGTAACTGGAACAATTACTGACAGGCAGTTGGTACTAAATATATATTGGTAAATTTTTATGAAGAATGTGGTGTGGCAGAATTATCAAAGCTAAAGGATGAACAAGGCATATCTTCCTGTATGAATTATACTTGAATTGGGGAATTATTTACATAGTATAACAAATGGTTTATTATTAATAAATATAAAAAATCATTTGTATATTCAAGACAAAATGAGGGACCTGGAAATCCCTTCATGAAGCGAATCTCTTCTGTTGGAATACATTAGTAGTAACTTCTGATAAGCACTAGAGTGGGAATTCTCTGTCTCAGCAGTTTAATAACAATCTCAAAAAAGGGGAAAACCTTTTCAGTCTAATAATAAAAGGAACTATTTAAGAGTGATAAATTATACTATATAATTTTGGAATTATTTGTGGCACATATTGTCAGAATACAGTTCTCCATTGGTCCCTAATATTTTTGCATGTTTTGGGAACCAAGACACTGAAAAGCTTCTCTGAATTAGCTTTTCAAGAATGTTTATTCAGCAACAGCCTTGGGAAATAGAAATAGGGTATGTTTGTCTGTTTGCCAACATGTATGTCTCCCTCTAAGGCAAATACTGATCAGAGTTCTTGGTATTATAAAATATTGGGGTTTTCTAAGCTTGGGGTTACTATCCTGTGAAACAAGGATGTTACATGTGCAAACATCACCTGGCCCTTGTCATGTTGCCCTGTGGGAACTGGGGTTTGTAAAATCAGCACAAGAAAATACTGACATTCTGTTGACTACTATTGCTTTAAGCATTCAACTATACATTTCCTCTGATCCAGAAGTTCGTGTCTTTTGCCAGTGTCCATGAAACTGTGACAAGCTAACTCATGAGCTTCCAAGTAGGATAAAATCTTAGATCCATCAGTTATTGATTATGTGTATATAACACAAATAAGCTTGAAATATACATGATAAACAAGAAGACATATTTAACCATATGAAGACAATGGGCTAATAGTCTAAAAAAAATCTTCTGAAAATAAGAAAAAGATGAATATCTAAAAATATGGGCTAAACATATGAATTTACACTTATTTAAAAAGTAAATATAAATGTAAGATGCTAAAAATATACAAAATTTTAATAATGAATATATATATATGCATATATAACTATAGAAAAATTTAAACTTGGAAAAAAACTTTTAAATTCAATGATAACACTGAATTTAATATAAATGTTCAGAAAATCATTACCAGCTGGTAGGAGTATAAATTATAAAACATTTTTTGTAGGAATACTAGCAATATATGTCACAGTCCCTAAAAAGAATGCATACACTTTGATACTATCATCCCACTTGAGAAATATATCCTATAGTTATATAATTATATATCCTATAATTATATATTTCATCATTTTTCACAATTTCTCACAATAGGAAATAGCATAGATTTCCAATGACAAATGAATTTTTAACTGTTAATAATATAGTATAATAAAAAACATGTTACTGATAATTTAAATACACACATATAAATGTGAAAGAAGAAGGCATTTATGTATTTTAAAGTGGAAAAAGAAACACCACCTGGTACTTCCCCAGCAATCCTGTGGTTAAGGTTCACCCTTCCACTGCTGGGGGGTGGGTTCAACCTGCAGTGTGGAAACTAAGATCCCACACGTTGTGTGGCCAAAAAAATTTAAGTAAATAACATCTTCAAAAAAAGAAACACTGCAGGAAAATTTCTATAGTAGAATCTCAATTTTGATAAAGAAGTTTTTATGTATGATGTCTTATAAGGAATTTGAAAGCCTATAACCAAAATTGTCAATAGTCTTTATATAAATAATAGGACTCAAAGCAGTTTTAATTAGGCTTTTTTCTGCCTGATGTCTTGCTAACTTTTATAAACTTTTACAATTCTAATAAAAAAGAAAGTTACCTTTCAACACTCTGTCTTGTCTTTCTTGGCCCTTGTATCATGATGTCTTTACCAAGCTGTCTAAATCCATCTGTTAACATGGATTTTTTAGTTCTCAATACACAGTCTTCAGTGTTACCTGTCTGAACAACCTGCAGTTTGCCTTCTCCCACAGTTTAAAAACTACATGAGTCTTTCTCATTTTTCCTTCCTTGGAGTCATAGAGGATAAGTACACACCCTCAGGTGTATAACAGCTCTTTAGATATTTAAAGGCCTTGCCTATTTTCCCTAACCTGTTTCCATCTTCTCTGATTAAAACATATGGCTTTGTCAATCATTCCTTATATGATGTAATTCTAGACTCTTCTCCATCTCAGTCACCTGTTCTCACATTTCCTGAAACTCTGTGGTCAATGTCTTTTGAATACTTCAGAGAAAACATCTCTCCATATCCAATTTGACAAACATAGAGTCCAAGGACCCCAGTTCCCATCCCTTGTACATTTATCTTAAAACGCCTCTTTTTGCAACTTCTTAAAAGTAGTCATATCACTTTACTGATGCACATTGAACTTTTCACTTACTGATATGATCTTCATAAAAATACTGCCAAATTATATCTCCATGACCTTGTATTTCTTAACTGACTTTGTACATAGGTATTTGAATTTGTGTATTCATATTTAAGTAAATCTAGGAGTTCACATATCTCCCTATTATATTTCATTTTATTGACTCTGGTTCTTACCCCAACAGAAAATAGGAATACATCTTTTAAGCTTATTAAATCTAGATGGATTTTGTGTGCCTCTGTGCACCTTTCTTTGTATATTTCTTATATACATACATCTTTACTAAATGTAGTCAAGAGGCTTGTTTTTCCTCAGAGAGTAATTTGTCCTCCTGAGAGGATCCTAAGTGAAGGATACTGGAAATTTAAAAGGATGGACAGATCATTTTAATAAGAAGAAGCCTCAAGCCTTTGAAGCTTCACAAACTCAGAAGCAGGTAGTATAAATGAGTAAACAGGTTCATGCTGGAGAGCACTTGTTCATCCACCCAGGGCAATTCTTGACCTCTGCCAAAGGGGAACATGGCTTATAATCTGACTTTTCATGAAAATCGAGAAAAGATGACTTTTATGTGTAATCATCCAATTTTCATATTGTTTCATTTAATTAAAAAAGTGAATGAGCTCTTTTTTTCCAATTAGATATATCCACAAGCCAAATATATACTGTGTGGCTAATATGTGACCTCTGAATAGGTAGAAGCTAAGAGAAGGAAATAAGAGTCTTAGCATCTAACTCCCCACTACTGTTGGCATGCCAAGATTGGTAATTTCATAGTTTGGCATTTATTAACCAAGAATTTTAGGACTTCCCTGGTAGCTCCACTGGTAAAAATTCTGCCAGCAATGGAGGAGACCTTGGTTCGACTCCTGGATCCGGAAGATCTGCTGGAGAAGGGACAGGCTACCCACTCCAGTATTCTTGGGCTTCCTGGTGACCTAGCTGGTAAAGAATCCATTTGCATTGAGGAAGACCTGGGTTCAATCCCTAGGTTGGGAAGATTCCCTGGAGAAGGGAAAGGCTACCCACTCCAGTATTCTGGCCTGGAGAATTCCAGGGACTATATAGTCCATGGGGGCAAAAAGTCAGGCATGACTGAGTGACTTTCACTTACACTTTTCTTTCTGGATTCTCAGCTGAGCCTTAATTCCAAAAGAACGAACTGAACTCCCTCTATACTTTTTAATATTATCAGTGAAAAAAACTCAACATAATCAACTTAGTACCATCTACTTAGAATATACAATAATTTCAAGAAATTCCAATTCACAGTTTCATGTACGAGTCCCTCTAAAAGCCTTCATAAAAATCTTGGGATCAGGATTTAGCATGAAAAATGTTTACTTTGTATCTCCTAATTACCAAAGGAATATTAACCCCTAATATGAGTATTTCATAATCAAGAGATATTTCAGTGCTTTAGAATTTTTCGTGAGACTTTCTGGGAACCTCACTTTGTTAAATATAACTAGTTATACAACCCTTGACACAATGTCAAAATTCCAAAAGCAAAAACGCTCTCTTCTTTGACCCATAGCAACTGTACAATTCTATTTCATGCCTGACAGCTGATTCTCACAAGGCCTCTGACATGCCTAACATAATCCATGACAGCTGATTCTAGCAAACAGCAATCACAGCAGACAAATAAATTTTTTGACTAGTTGTCTGAAAGAAGTAAGAATAAATAATATGTTTGATCTGATCATGTATAGAGATAGCCTTTTATTAGAGCCAAATCTGGAATTATTAAGTAAACTTTTACTTGGTAAATTAAAATGCTTTAGGAAATGCACAAGAGTAATCTGATGCTTTATATTCCAATACCATTGTTTAGCTTTTTCTCCATCCTTCTCTAGCAGTCATTCTTTAAAATAGAGGAAATTCTGTTTAACATGCAGGTTCAGAGATCAAAAATCCAAGTTTCAGTCTTAATCTAGAAGTCGTCCAGGAATCTTCATTTCATTAGACTCTCTAGGGGATTAGGAAACAAAACATCTACAAGGTATATTTTGAGAGGCACTACCTAATCCCATCAATCCCCTAAGTGTTACTCATATTAAAACTGTACCCACCCTCAATTCTTCAACCCCCTGATTTGCAAATTACATATTATTCATATCATTTTCAGAAAACATAATATAAGAAAGACTAGACAAGACATAGGTACCAAATTGTCTAGTGACTGATAGTCTCAACTAGATCTCCTCCAACTCTCTCTCTCACTTCAGGAACTGTCTCCAAAAAGCCAGCCAAACTTTGACTTTTTCCAGTATAAGAGATTTTTAATAATGTATAGAGGTACACAATGAAGGTTACTACTCTCTCCTATATGAGTGACTTTAAAGCTAGCCCAGGCTTCAGCTCCCAGCATATCTGATGGTGCAAACTGCTCAGTTCTGTCAGCCTTCATGGCCAAATGGCACATTGCCAAGAATCCAAGAAAGATAGGTCTGAAATATACTTGTAAGAGTTTTGGCCATAAACTAAAAGACCGATAGGGCAAGGTCAGACTTCATGCATGAGTTTGTCTGGCACATAGTATTTACCAGCTGTGGATAGTGAAATCTGATGGAGTGTCCAGGCCCTTTTGATTGGCTTTCTCAAAAGAAGTTTCAGCACTGGGAATAAGCACCTTTAAGTGAAAATGTGGGCTTATCTGCTGGTAAATAGAAAAAAGAATCAATTTTGTAGGTAAGGACATGAACACTGAGCATTACAAATTTCTCTGAAAAAAATATGTAACCCAGTTGTGATACTTACTAGCCATTTTACCTAAGCAAGTACTAAGTTGGTGTAAAAGCAATTGTGGTTTTGCATTGTTGAAATTTGCCATTTGATATTGGAATACATTCTTAAGTAAATGTAGTTGTGTTACATACCACTTTAATGTGCATTTCTTTGTTTATGGTTTTTGCTAATGGCCTTATTACTTGCTGTTTATTTTGTATGTATTTTAGACTATGAAAATTAAATTAGACAAAAATCAAATTCAAGTGATTTTCTTATTCAAGTTCAGAATGGCCATAATGCCACAAAGACAACTTGTAATATCAGCAATGCATTTGGCCCAGGAAAGGCTAATGAACGTACAGCACAGTGGTGGTTCAAGAAGCTTTGCAAAGGAGAGGAGAGTCTTGAAGATGAGCAGTGCAGTGACCAGCCGTTGGAAGGTGACAACAGCCGAGAGCATCATTGAAACTGATCCTCCTACAACTAAACAAGAAGTTTCCCAAGAACTCAGCATCAGTCATTCTGTGGTCACTTGAGATTTGAAGCAAATTAGAAAGGTTAAAAGGCTCAGTAAATAGGGGCTTCATGAGCTGCCTGGAAATCAAAAAAATCATCGTTGTGAAGTGTCATCTTACTCTTCACAACAACAGTGGACCATTTCTCAACCAGATTTTGATGTGCGATGAAAAATGGATTTTATATGACAACCAGCAATGACCAGCTCAGAGGCTGGACTGAGAAAAAGCCTTAAAGCTCTTCCCAAAGTCAAACTTTCACCAAAAAAAGGGTCATGGTCACTGTTGGTGGTCTGTAGCCAGTCTGAGCCACTACAGTTTCCTGAATCCTGGTGAAACCATTATATCTGAGAGGAATGCTCAATAAGAAGATGAGATGCACTGAAAACAGCAATGCCTGCAGCAAGCACTGGCCAACAGAAATGGCCCCCTTCTCCATAGCAATGCCCGACTGCACATCACACAACCAATACTTCAAAAGTTTAATGAATTGGACTACAAAGTTTTGTCTCATCTACCATATTCGCCTGACCTCTCATGAACTGGCTGCCACTTCTTCAAACATCTCAACAACATTTTTGCAAGGAAAATGCTTCCACAACCAGCAGGTCACAGAAAAAATGCTTTCCAAGAGTTTGTAGAATCTCAAAGCAAGGATTTTGATGCTATACAAATAAACAAACTCAGTTCTCTTTTGCAGAAATGTGTTAATTGTAATGGCTCTTATTTTTTTTTAATTTTCTTTACTTTATTGTGTTGGTTTTGCCATACATTGACATGAATCTGCCATGGGTATACATATGTTCCCCTTCCAAAACCCCTCTCCCTTCTCCCTCCCAATTCCTTCTCTCTGGGTCATCCCGGTGCACCAGCCCCAGGCATCAAACCTGGGCTGGCAATTGATTTCACATATGATAATTCACATGTTTCAATGCCATTCTCACATATCATCCCACCCTTGCTCTCTTCCACAGAGTCCACAAGACTGTTCTATACATCTGCGTTTCTTTTGCTGTCTTGCATACAGGGTTTTCGTTACCGTCTTTCTAAATTCCATATATATGTGTTAGTATACTGTATTGTTGTTTTTCCTTCTGGCTTACTTCACTCTGGATAATAGGCTCCAGTTCCGTCCACCTGAGTAGAACTGATTCAAATGAATTCTTTTTAATGGCTGAGTAATATTCCATTGTGTATATGTACCACAGCTTTCTTATCCATCCATCTGTTGATGGACATCTAGGTTGCTTCCATGTCCTGGCTATTGTAAACAGTGCAGCGATGAACACTGGGGTACACGTGTCTCTTTCAATTCTGGTTTCCTAGGTGTGTATGCCAGCAGTGGGATTTCTGGGTCATATGGCACTTCTATTTTCAGTTTTTTAAGGAATCTCCACACTGTTCTCCATAGTGGCTGTACTAGTTTGCATTCCCACCAACAGTGTAAGAGGGTTCCCTTTTCTCCACATCCTCTCCAGCATTTATTGCTTGTAGACTTTTGGATGGCAGCCATTCTGACTGGTGTATAGTGGTACCTCATTGTGGATGGCTCTTATTTTGATTAATAAAGATGTGTTTAAGCCTAGTTATAATGATTTAAAATTCAGGATCTAAAACCACCATTCCTTTTGTATCAACTTAATACTTTTACTGGAGTGCCCACTATCACGCCTCTTATTAAACATAGTACCGGAAGTCCTAGCTAGAGATCAAGCAAGAAAATAAAAGGCAATCAAATCAGAAAGGAAGAAGTAAAGTTGCCTTTGTTTGAAGATGATATGATCTTATATATAGAAGATCCTAAAGACTCTACTAGAAAACTGTTGGAATTAATCAACAAACTCAGCTGAGTTGCATAATATAAAATCAATATACAAAAATCAATTATAGTTCTATAAACTAACAATGAAATATCAGAAAAAGAAATAAAACAATCTCATTCTCAAAAGCAAAAATGACAATAAAACACTCAAGAATAAACTTACCCAAGGAAGTGAAAAATCTATACAATAAAAACTATAAGACATTGATTTTTAAAAAATTAAAGATACATGGAAAGATACCCCATGTTCCTGAATCACAAAACCTTGGATTTCCTTTTTTTTTTTTTTTACATAAAGAATGGGATTATATTCAATGATGGCAAAAGATTTCTCCTCTGATACTCTATTTCATTCAAACACAGATTGCTTTGCAGTATTATTTAAATATTTCATTAGCCTATTTCACCAACAAACTGTAAGTTTCATGATGATATTATGCCTTATACTTATTTTTTTTTATCACATCAGAAAGCACATGCTCTTTTCATTCACAGATTTGGGTAGATGGTTAAAAGTTTCTCTCCTCCTCTGCAACACACAACTAAATTCTATTTTCTGTCTGTCCCTTGATCATGAGGCCCATAAAACCCTCCCACACATAGTCCTCCACCCGTCCCCTCCTCACACACTCCAGCTAAACAAACAAAACTTAAAGTTCTGGAAAAGAATTGAGCTGTAGGATAAACGGTACTTCTGTTCCTGAGTTGTTGCCCATAAAAAGCTACCTCGATTGCTGTGTAATATAGGAAAAACCATGCTGAGCTATAGAATCAGTAAGAACACTCTGAAATGTGGAGATTTTAAAATATGAGCACTTAGGTACCCGTTAATAATACTAGCACTTATCTCAATTGCAATTATATACTATTTATTTACTTATCTCCCTAAATAGTCTAAAAGCTCCCTTAAGTCTGACACTGTGCCTACTTTTGCTCACCAGCAAATGTCTAGCTGCTAACCCTGTGCCTAGTAGGTAGCAATGTCTCAGTAAATCCCACTGAATGTACAAATAATGGAAAACATGTTCAATGGGTATAAGTTAATACATGCTTATTGGTTTTTTTTTAATTTATTTTATTTTATATTGTGTTAACTATAACAATGTTGTGTTAGTTGAAGGTGTACAAAGTGATTCAGTTATACATATATGTATATGTGTGTGTGTGTTGATAGACATCAAGGCTGCTTCCATGTCCTGCCTATTATGAATAGTGCTGCAGTGAACATTGGGAGTGCCTGTGTCTTTTCAAAATATGCTATTCTCCAGATATATAGCCGGGGTGGAATTGCTGGATCTTATGACTGTTCTAGTTTTAGTTTTTAAGGAACATCCATACTGTTTTCCATAATGTCTGTACCAATTTACGTTCTCATCAACAGTGTAGGGAGGCTCCCAATAAATGCTTATTGAATTGAAGTACAGAAGCAGGAAAGAAACCCCAAAGTAAAATTTAGAAACTACATTTCACTTCTCATGCTGTCTTTCCTCTTCTGATCCAAAATGTTTCAAAATACTTAGAAATGTATCCTGGTAGGTTTTGTAAGAGCTTGAATAAATTCGACCCTATCATGACTACTTCATCAATAGACTATGATATTTCCTGTTCTCACACCATTCCTATGTAACTTTTTCTTCTTTTACTGAGTGTGATTGTGTTGCTATGTGACATATTCTAACAGTCAACCAATATTGCACTTGTATTGGTGCCATTTAACCGCTATGCTAATTTTGCCTGTTGTGTTCTGATTTCCAATAACTTTCATTCAGCCAGACAGTTCCAGATGCCTGCCTAACACAACTTGCATCATTATATGAGCCCCTGTGTAGATCAGATTAGATCAACAACCCCAGCACACAATGTTGAAAGGTAGTCTCTTTTGGTCTTCCAACTGTAAAGCAAAATCAATGCCAAAAGGCATCTTTCATGTTATTGCACTTAGTGTCAGTAAGTGCCAAGACAACCATCTTAACAGGGTTAGGAGAAGCACTAAGGTACTTAAAGTTTGTGTGCTGCCAGGACAATAGGGTATATTGCATCTGTTGCCTGGGATACACATCTACAACATCCGACAAATAAACTATAGAATTTAGTGTTTGAGAAAAGTCAAGAACATGAATACCAAGCAAATATTTGAGGAGGAATTGCCTTGGAAAGCAAGCACAATCCAAGTGGTCACAAAAGGAACAGAGGTCAAGGTATCAGTGAAATAGCAGTTAGGTATATCAGATTATCATAGAGTGAAATCTATAATGATCTCTTACTTTTTAAAATGTTATTTGACCCAGTAGTAATCTGCTCTAGACAGCACTTGTTCAGCAGGACTGCACGTGTTCACTGAGGTGAAAGAATAGTTTGACCATAAGTAATAATTTTCCAGTTACCTGAAAAGGTCATGGAACTATACATATTTACAGTTTGGGATTTTTGGAAGATTCCTTTCCCTAGTATATTCTGTTTGTACTTGAAAGGAGCCAGATGCTTGGAAATCCTCATCAAGAGATAAATTATATTTACCTTCCTTTTCAATCTGAGCTGGTTTATGACTATTTTAACCAAAAGTGCACAGTGGAAGTCATGCTATTCCAGCCCTAGACCTAATCTTTAGGATGACTGGCAGTTCCCACATCCATCTCCTGGAGATCCAAGCCTCCTCGTAAGAAGTTTGAGATCCCACTGAAGAGGCTATATGAAAAGGTCCTACAACTACATGGAGAAAAAGGGGAGCCCAGCTGAGCCCAGACTCTCAACTGCTACCATAAAAACACCAAACCTGTGAGTAAAGCAGTCTTGATTTCTTGAGAACGTCCAAGGCAGCAACTGGGTGCCACCAAGGGACCCCACGCAATACCATATGAAGCACAAGAATCAGACAGCTAAGTCCTGATAGAATCCTGACATACAAACTTCTTGTATATAAAGGCACTATGTTTTGAAGAATTTTTCTGTAGAGCAACACATTAGACCACTGAAACACATGGGCATCAAACTCACAAATGTGGTGGTGTGGCTTTTATCTGAATTTAGGATCTATACATTGATGATTACACAGTAAAATTACTCCATCAGGAGAATGAGGAAAGAATCTAGATGACAGTTACGTGCTGCAGGGTTAGGTCACATCAGAGCTGGCCACCAGAAACAGCCCTCCTACCAGTCAGCCACCAGTCATCATGCCTTAGCTTCTGCTGACTGGCCAAGGGGATTTTATTCCAAAAGCCATAAAATTAAATTAGAATTCACTGCTTAAGCATAATGACTTCCCACTGTTTATGTGGGTTATCATTTACAACCAACTGGCATTTAATCAACCACTATGTTTTTTTCAGGACACTGTGCTTTTTCTCTCTCTCCCTGTTGAGTTAAGTAGCTCCATCCAAGTTATGAAGGGATATCAAATTGTTTATGAAGAACAATCAGCATGTAGTATTGTTTTCAAACATATTTATGATTTCACACCAACCTAGGGATGATGTAATTCATTTCATTGATGTCCTCGATTTTACCTTTACATATATAATAATATCAAAATCTCCTGGAGGAAAAAGAATGAAAGGAATATAACCATATTCTGATAACATTTACCTATAGAGCTAGTTTTGTCTCCAGATTCCCATTCTTCCCTAAACTGGAGATGTCGAGAATATGTATGTGATTGCCTCAACTGAGTGACCAATGCGTGTTCTCACCTAAAGCCTCCCAAGTCCACACTCTTGCCCCTACCGCTCCTTTGCCCAGATTCCCTCCCTCGCTCTGTATTTCTGCCTCTTAAAATCAGCCAGAACCAGCTAAATACAAGGTCTGCTATGTCCACCCATGGGCTTACCTGCCCTGAACACCTCCTTGTAATTCTGAGGATTACTGCTCATTTTCTATCCAAGCTCTGTCCTCCACCTCACTCGGACCCCTAAATATCTAAACAACTCCAGCAAAACAAATCACATTTCTTGTTTTAAACTAACCAGGGTTTATTTCTGTCATCACTTACAATCACACAAGTCCTAGCTTCTTCCTTTGGAAGCTTTTCCTATCTCAAACTGAAAACGATCATCTCTGAATACCTATAGTTATATGTTTATTCCAGCCTCAAAGTTCTTATTTCAAGTTAACATGTAATAAATTAATGCTCCTTGTGGTAGGTGCCTGATTGATTTTACTTTCCCCAAGTCTTCCTTGCACTTAGTATGTATTCATTTAGCAAATGATGTTAAATAATATAAAATCTGTCAAAATGTAATGAGTGAACTGTGGCTGTTCTCCTTTTTCCTTTAATAAACTGTAATGGCTGTTGAAATGCAAAGTTGATAATGTACTAGTTGGTTATTATGAAAATTACCTATGTGACCCCCCTCTCCTTTATCATCACTTAATAGTACTAATGTTGAGGAAAAGGGAAAATTTCTGCCTACTGAATAACTGTTAATAATAGGTTTGCAGTGTCTGTATAATTTGAGCCATGGAATAACCAATATCATCTAACTATATTATGACAAGCCCTATTAATTTATTTACTTAAAATAATTCATTGGCTTCATAATTACTTCAGAGCTCAAAAGATGAAAGTTTTGAAAATGTATAAAGCTTGATGGTGTTTCAGGCACATCACTAGTTTAATAAAACAGGTACAATAAGAAGGATATTTACATATATGGGCAATCTCAGTTCAGAGAAATGCTCATTTTATTTTACATGTGCTGGTAGCTGTCATGGCCGTGCTACAGCTGTTAGAAATTACAGGTTTTCAGTAACAAGCGTCAGCCATCACTGTAATTATTATTATTTTATCAAACAATCTCAGGGAGTATTTCAGGCCGACAAAAGCCTTCTAGGTCTTTGTTTATTCACTGCATCGTATGTTCTGCCCTCCACACCGGCTGAATTCAAGTTCTTTTACTCCTGATTTAAAACCTATTGTTAGAGAAAGCAAAGGTTCCCATCTTTAGCACAAAGAAAGATTGGTACTCGAATGGAGAAAACACTGGTCTGGGAATGTAAATAAGGGAGCACACAACCTGAGAAGCCTTATTTAGTGGGTTCTCAGCAACATTCCCAGATAGGGACCACAGATCCCCTGCAATGTCAAGAAATAAGAATTGAGACAACAGGCAAATGACAGTTCAAATGGATTTATAATCTCAGATGCAAGACCAGCAGCTCAAGGAGGTCAAGTTTTCTATCTAAGCAGCAGGCACAGCAAAAGTTCTACCTCCATGCCCATATGTTGCCCTCTACTAGGGAAAGATTAGTGTCCTGAAAAGTTTTTTTACAGACAAGAGGGACTTCTTTAAACTCTTCAGTGAGCCTGCAGAAGTTCTAAGCACCAGTCGAGGTGGAGAACTCAGTGATCTAGGAGAAAAGGCATCAGAAACCAGCTGCCTCACAAAGGAACTGCCAGTCGGCCACTGGATGTTCGAGTGGAACGTTTCTAGCAGTCTACATTACAATCTCTATAATTAGCCAACCTTTAATATTGTGTATATGCACTAAGATTACACATATTTTGGTGCCCAACTATGCCAAGGGCAGAGTAGGGGGATGATGGAGGTTTTATTTCTTAGCATCTTACCTAGGAAGAGAGATGCTTCACCTGTGCTTACTGAATAAAATAGAAAAATTCTAAAGCCCTTAGTCCATGTTTTACAAAGAACTTCAAAGGTTTCAGTGAATGGTGTGTAGGCTCTGAGGAGCTGATGCCATGGGAGAAGAATGACATCATCCCTGGAAGGCTGTAGAACAGTATGCTCAGGTGATGTTGGATGCCATTCTTTGGCTTGTAGAATCTCAAATTCGTGAGTAACAAGACAAATTGCAGTCCTGCCATGATCTTTTGAAATGTGAAGCACATTTTCCACATGCTTTTCTATGTACATTAGGCACTTTTTAAATTAAATTAGGTACTTTTTTTAGGTACTTAGTATTAAAGTTAATAAAGGTTTACAAAGATTTTGTGTAACAAACATAGCACTCAAGAACAAACAATCCTTTCAAAAGCTGAAATGTTATAATACATTTGCCAAAGCTCATATATCATTAAAGTATTATATTAAAATGTAATGTGCATCATTATACTTCAAGCTTATGTTTGCTGTTATTATTTGCTTCTCTTAAGAGCTTCCCACTTAATCCTGTTACCATACTAGAAGTAGAAAGTTCTATTTGAGGCTCAGTTGCTGCATGAGCCAAAGCTGGGCCTACTTAAAAAAATCACATAATTGCCCTTAAGTTGGAATGGATGGTTCTCAGGAAAATCATGATTTAACTCCACTAGTCCTAAGAAAACTTTTATAATAAGAGTCCAATTTGGGTCACTGGTCTGTCTTTTAGGTGCCAAATTGAAAGGCTATTCTACAAGGTCATAGCTGAATATTTAACCCAGTCAAATTTTCTCCTTTTATTTTCACAGTCCAATGGTCTCACCATTAATTTCCCCTATAAATTAACCTTGACATTTCTCCAAACGATTCTATTCTAAAATTAGCAATTGCTCTCTTTCTTTTTTTTTAATTTAAAAATCTGTTAAAAGACATAGAAAATAAAAATTCACACATCACAAAAGTAAACATCAATATCATATTTTTGGCTTCAGGAAAATATTCTAGCAAGGAGGAAATGCACCATTTCTATAAAGCATCTGGAAAGAAAGATGTGGGAGACAATGACACTTTCAAAAGTAAAAACTGAACTAAAAAATGATGCAAAAAAATAACATAATCTTTAAAGACATTGCAGTCAGCAATGAGGAGGAGTTAAGCTGTATATTACTCAATTTATATAAAGAAAAATGCCAAAAATGTCCAAAGTGCCTCCAGACATAAAATGTTTATTGTTGGCAGTTTGAGGAGATTCAAACTCCATGGAGAGGTATTGCTCAACCAATTTGTTATATCAAGGTAAGTCTGAAATAAGTACTCAAATGTGCCCAGAGCACTAGGAATAAAAATCAGATTCTTTCCTCTTTTCTGAGTCAGAGGACAGGCATCAGGCATCATTTTCTCTTCTCCCTACACAGATAGTTAACACACAGAGATATTCCTGTACAAAAAATGACAAACACATATCATGGCTGTCTTCTAGTCACCTAGTCCTAACTCTGTGTAGAAATAAGAAATGAAAGCCACCATCTAAGAAAGAGAAGGAAAGATATCTTATCCAGACAACATCAGAAGGTAACACCAAGATGAAAATGTTCTGTATTTCCTCCCTGTATTTCTCTGAACAAAAGTGTTTGAGAAGGAAAAACAATATTTCAGGGGAAAATGGCAAAGTTTGGATTGCACTAAATGCTAACTGACATTATTTTCTTAGGTGTGATAAAATACTGAAAATTATGTACAAAAATGCCTTTATATTTAGGACATGTACACTTAAGTAATCAGGGATAGAGTCTAGGGAAAAGAAATAGGAAGCAAGAAAGGGAAAAAGATAAAACAAATATAGCCAAATGCTAACTTTTTTGAAGATGTGACAGTTTTCACTGCAAAAATGTCAAATAAATATTGCACGAATAGAAAAATATAATGGATGTTGTGGATCTAAATTTTTGTGAAACAATTTCTAGTTATAAGTAAGCTCCTGATCCCTTCTTTTTAATTAGTATATTCATCATAAAGCATGATTTCTGGCATATATCTTTCAAATAACCCCATTAGCTTTCACTCTGATATATATCTTTCAAGCCACCACTTTAACCTTTTGATGGTATGCCTGGTGAGACCTGAATGAGGATAGCTCTCAACTCTGTGGAGCAGAACTGTGAACCAATTTGTTCTATCAGGGTTGATCTAAAATTGCACATAGAAACAGAAGTGCCGACAGGGGTCAGAGACTCAGGCGAGGACTGCTACATTGTGGATTGAAGAAAAAGTCATTGATCTCTTAGGAAAACTCTAAATGAGGAATGGGAAACATAATACTTGCTAGACAGGATGAGGTGAAGGGGCCAAGTCAGAGGGAAGAGCACAAGTTCTATAAAACATTTGGTTTTTAGCCACAATACACATGAGGGAGTGATAGTTGCTCAGTTGTGTCTGACCCTTTGTGACCCCATGGGCTGTAGCCTGCCATGTTCTTCTGTCCATGGGATTCTTCAGGCAAGAATACTGGAGTGGATAGCCATTCCCTTCTCCAGGGAGTCTTCCTGACCCAAGGCAGATTTTTTACTGTCTTAGTCACCAGGGAAGCCATGTTTACACGATTCTTTTAGGCAAAATTTATAATAATATTAGGTTTTCTTTGGGCGAAAAAAAAAAAGAACCTGGGGTCTTGAATGAGATGTACTTAAATGCATAATTTGGGGATGATTTAAGTGTTTGAAGTATTGAGGCTTTTGTATCAAGGACTGTTTTTTTGTGTGTGCCTCAAGTTCTACAACCATTTTTACATAGGCCCTGGCCATTTTTGTTAAGTTTATTCTGAAATATTGTCATAACTATTGTTGATGTCATTTCTATAATGATAAATTTTTGCCATTACATTTTTATTTGGTTATTATCTTTGCAAATAAATTGTAAGAGATTTAACTCAGTAAAAGGAGAGAGAAATCCAGAGATATCTGACAGCTTGTTCCTCCCCCTACCTAAGAACAGAAATCATAATATACCTTACTCCTCAACTTTGAAGAGTTGTTTTTTCTAGGAATAAACAAAACATAACTATCAAATGAAAAAGAATGTGATTAAATTCTAAGTACAGAGGTAATGTTTTTAGGTTACTAATAAATAGTACACTTAACTCTATAAAAGAAATCCCAAGTTTAACTTGAAGTACTGAGCAAATTAATGACAAATTTTCACACCTGAACTTGCTCATCTCAACATTATTTCCTTAATTTACCTATCAAGTCTTGTCAAAAGCCATGTCATTCTGACCCCATAACTTAACCTTCATTATACAGTCATACCTCATTTTATTTCACTGTAATTGCCACAGGGGACTTGCCATTGCTTCAATCAATGTGCTGTGACTACGAGAACTCGGTTATTTCTAGAAGTTGGTAAGGGATAAGAATGTCCCATTACAATGGTTGACATCAGCCTTCTGCTTGTCGGCCCTGGATATTTATTATTATTATTTTTAGATAAACATTTCAGGCAAAACCCTAGTCAGCTGCATCTCTATTTCATTTCTAAGAACATAATGCTCTATTAGGCATCGACACAGTTTTCTCTCAAGTCAAGGCATCCTGGTTGCTGCTCTGACCTTACCGCCTAGTTTACATCTTGCTGCCATCAAGTAAATTCTGTCATTTGATCCTTTTCTATTTTAGAAGCCTATTTATTCAACGAATACTAAAGAGCCTAGTTAAATGGCAATAACCCATACTGTCAATACCAGCTTGACAGTAGGAGATAACAAACCCCTGTAAGCTTTTCAAAAATGCAAATACTCAGCAGGTCTTTATTTCTTGATGTCTTAATGAAGGAAGTTTCTTCCTGGCCCTGTTGAGGAATCTAGTCAGCTAGAGGGTTTTCTCTTCTCACACAGTAAACCCAATGTAAAATCTTCCCTTCTCAAGCCCTCAGATCCCTTTCTTAATATTCTGCCAAGGCAGTTCTAGCGTCTCTCTCCAGTTAACTGCATGTCACTGTGTCCATGCCTCAAGGAGCCGTCTCAGCAGCATGTTAGGGCCAACTCCAGGTGTCCTTGCCAGAATATTAAACCATGAGTCATGGAAGAACGCTGCCAATACAGGCCTCCCTACCCAGCCTTATATCCCCACTCTGGTCCAATTCCCTCAACATCGTCTCCCGCCTATGTTTCCATAGTTCCAGCTGCAACATATTAGCCAAACCTTATAGTCCTTTGGATCAGTATGTTGTTTCCTGGTCTGTGCTATCCTCTGATTTTAATTAATGATACTGAGTCAGTTGTTGGCAGAAGGGACAATGTCACCAATAAGCATCATTTGTGAGGTAGCTATCACTGCCAGGGTAGCTTGTAGGTCTCCAGGCAAAGGGAAGCAACTCACTTCTAGAAAGGCTAAGGAAGCTGCCTTTCCTCACTTGGAGGGCTTGGGAAAAAAGGGGGCTTATCAGGTTACAATCGGTATGGTCAGACAGCCACAGCAAAAAGGTAGACTGAAAAGCTATAAGTTAGAATGTAAGTATCTGACAAACTGATGAAGCATTTAAGGTAGATTTTGGTTGTGAGGAGGTAAGCTATCAATACATTGCCAAGGATTTAAGGAAAGAACACCCCACAGCAAGTGGCAATGAACACAATCAAGTGTGAAGGGACAAGAGGCAGACCCTACTAGTGAACTGGCTGTTACTAAAGTGAAAGTCAGAGCAAATGGCAGACAATGCAAAAAGGCAATCCTTGTTCAAAACTCTAATAGAATATTTCCTATTTAGTACTCAGTAAATCACTAGAGAGCAAGTCTGAATTAAGAATTAGCAACAGCCTCATCAGAGAGCAGCTTGATAGCTTAACATTTAAAGATTAGGAAATCACACAGAAATATGCATTTAGCAGCTTTGAAATAGCTCTGACTTTCCCCCAAATTTCAAATCCAGGTTAAAACAGAAAAAAAAAGTGGCCATTTCAGAAAAATAAATAGATTTACAATCTATACATCTAGATTTCAACTTATGTATCCCTAATTAAACGGTTCAATTGTAGAAATATTATCTATCATTTATTTTAAGAAAATAATGATCCAAAGAAGAGGAAGGAGTTGGTTCTAATAGGATGCCCATCCTTTCTTCCTATTGAAACTAAAAATTCTGTATAAAACAGAAAAATCAACATTTAACTACCTAGTTGTGTGTCTTTGATGGCCCAGCTGGGAAAGAATCCAACTGCAATGCAGGAAACCTGAGTTCAACCCCTGGATTGGGAAGAACCCCTGGAGAAGGTAAGAGCTACCCACTTCAGTATTCTGGCCTAGAGAATTCTCTGGACTGTATATAGTCCATGAGGTCGCTACCTAGTCAACTACCTGGTTCAAAATTCTACAATAAACAGAGGGAGACCATTCAGGAGAATGAAAAACTTAGAGAAATAACCAATATGTTATTTTCTTTCCCAGCTTTACCTTTGTAACTAGGAAAGGTTAATTTTGAATTTATGTAGGATCTGCTTCTGTGACTTTAACCCCCATCTTTCCACTTTTGTTATTATAAACATACATAGTGACCTGCCTCAGGGAGATAACTTGACCCTGCCCACCTATGAAGGTCTGTGTGTACATGTATGCTAAGTTGCTTCAGTCATGTCCCACTCTGTGCTACCCCATGGACTGTAGCCCACAAGGCTCCTCTATCCATGGGATTCTCCAGGCAAGAATACTGGAGTGGGTTGCCATGCCCTCCTCCAGGGGATCTTCCTGACTCAGAGATTGAACCCATGTCCCTTACATCGCCTGCATTGGCAGGTGGGGTCCCCTTGTGGCTCATCTGGTTAAGAATCCACCTGCAATGTGGGAGACCAGGATTCAATCCCTGGGTTGGGAAGATCTCTTGGAGATGAGAAAGGCTATCCACTCCAGTATTTTGGCCTAGAGATTTCCATGGACTGTATAGTCCATTGGATAGCAAAGAGTCAGACACAACTGAGCTACTTTAACTTTCACTTTTTCTTCACCACTAGTGCCACCTGGGAAGCCCTGTGAAGGACTGTGACATTCTTTGAATTCTTTGTGTGGCAAATGGCACAGTGCCCTGCATTTATATTTCACTACCCACCGGCATGGCCCATAAATTCACATATGGGGAGGCAGAATCACAGATAAATGTGACATCTTTGTTTGTTAATATAATAGGAGATATTCCATTTCACACCACCCATGAAATGACTGTAAGGAAGTGAAACTAATACATCCTCTATCTGAGGCTTGCCATTCTAAGAGACATTTGTAGAAATCTAAATCCCATGGATGGAGGAGCCTAGTAGGCTGCAGTCCATGGGGTCATGAAGAGTCGGACACAACTGAGTGACTTCACTTTCACTTTCATGCATTGGAGAAGGAAATGGCAACCCACTCCAGTGTTCTTGCCTGGAGAATCCCAGGGACGGCGGAGCCTGGTGGGCTGCCATCTATGGGGTTGCACAGAGTTGGACACAACTGAAGTGACTTAGCAGCAGCAGCAATGATCTTTTTACTTTGTTTTCTCATCTCCCCCCATGTCTGATCATTAAAAGAATCTGACATCTAGGCCCTGACAAAATGGTTATTTTGAAGCATGAGACTACTATCTTCTTAGTCAGCTGGCTCCCAAATTAAGCCCCTTTCTCTTCCCAGTATCCCATCTTGGATTCACTGACTTATCATGTGGCAAGCAAAGTGAACATGGACTAGGTAACACCTTAAGAAAGGTCACAGTTACAGAGTAATATGTCATTGTGGGCTTTAAAAAATCTGATAGAAAATCATTTTTTTGGCCAGAATAATCAGGAAAAGTCAGGCTTCAATAGGACATGAACCATGAGCTTCCAGAAGTTCAAGCTGGATTTAGAAAAGTCAGAGGAACCAGAGATCAAATTGCCACTATCTATAGGATCATCAAAAATGCAAGAGAGTTCCAGAAAAACATCTACTTCTGCTTCACTGACTATGCCAAAGCCTTTGACTGTGTGGATGACAACAAACTCTGGAAAATTCTTAAACAGATGGAAATACCAGACCACCTGACCTGCCTCTTGAGAAATCTTTATGCAGGTCAGAAAGCAATAGTTAGAACTGGACATGGAACAACAGACCGGTTCCAAATAGCTTAGAGTATGTCAAGGCTGTATACTGTCACTCTGCTTATTTAACTTATATGCAGAGTACATCATGAGAAATGCTGAGCTGGAGGAAGCACAAGCTGGAATCAAGATTGCTGGGAGAAATATCAGTAAGCTTACATATGTAGATGACATCACCTTTATGGCAGAAAGTGAAGAAAAACTAAAGAGCCTCTTGATGAAAGTGAAAGTGAAAAAGTTGGCTTAAAATTCGACATTCAGAAAACTAAGATCATGGCATCTGGTCCCATAACTTCATGGTAAATAGATAGGGAAACAGCAGAAACAGTGACAGACTTCAGTTTTTAAATCATGTCAGATGGTGACTGCAACCATGAAATTAAAAGACACATGCTCCTTGGAAAAAAAGTTTTGACCAGCCTAGACAGCATGTTAGAAAGCAGAGACATTACTTTGCTGACAAAGGTCCATATAGTCAAAGCTATGGTTTCTCCAGTAGTCATGTATGGATGTGAGAGTTGGACTACAAAGAAAGCTGGGCACTGAAGAATTGATGCTTTTGCCCTGTCATGTTGGAGAAGACTCTTAAGAGTCCCTTGGACTGTAAGAATATCCAACCAGTCCACCCTGAGGAAATCAGTCCTGAATATTCATTGGAAGGACTGATGATGAAACTCAAACTCCAATACTTTGGTCACCTCATGGGAAGAACTGACTCATTTGAGTTGGTTCTTGAGTCAATCTTTCCCAAGATTGAAGGTGGAAGGAGAAGGGGATGACAGAGGATGAGATGGTTGCATGGTATCACTGACTCACTGGACATGAGTTTGAGTAAACTCATGGAGTTGGTGATGGACAGGGAGGCCTGGCATGCCACAGTCCATGGAGTCACAAAGATTCGGACAAGACTGAGTGAATGAACTGAACTGAATCAGGAAAAAAGTTCTATGAACAGACAGTTTGGGGCAGGGAGTGTTAAGTCTGAAGGAGAGAAATCTCCAGGAGACTGCCTAATTCTGTATATGAATCCTTATAAGACTCAGCCTAAACCCTCAATAACGCATTTACAAGATGGACCTAAACCATGATACAAAAGACTTAAGAGACATTAGCTAAAATCCAACTGACTGCCCACAGAAGACACAAACAGATGTATGGGACAACCCTAGACGGTTTGATGGCCTGTTAACATGCAAACAATATTTTCTGAGACCTATAACAGGACTCTGAGTCTGAACAACATCCAAGACACAATCCAGAATCATGTGACATAAAAAGAAGCAGAAAACATCAAGGGAAATCTCAAGTGAAAAGACAATCAAGAGATAAAAACCCTGAGATACCCCAGATGCTAAAACTACTAGTCAAAGTCTTTGTAGTCCATTATAACTGAGTCTCATGAGATAATTGAAAAATACTTAAAGTGAATAAAAAAGAAGTCTCCTCAACAGAATAATAAACATTGCAAACGGAAAATAGGGAGTTATGATCCAATATGGAAACATGGGAAGCTCTTGAAATTACCTCTCCCCATGGACGCAAGAAATCAACAGCTACAGCTACACATGGAACAAATTCCTCTGAAAGAAATCCAGAAGATCGCCAAGAGACTCCTACACATCGGGCAAATAAAAACATACCTACATCAATATGGATAGGAAAGCCTGACACACACTCTTACAAAAAACTCCACACCCAGTTTAATGACATCTGGGAGGAGACACACAGCTCTCAGCTTCTCCATGAGGCAGCAGGCGCCATCTCCACATTCTCCCTCTGGCCCACTCAAAGCAGAACTCTGTTCAATATAGTCCCACAGGACTATAACAAACAAATGGTTATTAACTGCCTATCTCCCAGGGTCAACACAGAGGAACAGACAGAACTGGCCAATTTCAAGTCTTCCCCTGAAATAAGCATATTTGAATACTTTAAAAGCTGCTGTCTAAGGGCATTTCAGTGCTGACTGATATCCTCTATTTTAAGACAATGACAGGTTTTGGTACACCTTCCACTACTGAGAGCCACTAAAACAATAGAAAAAGGCAATTTACACAATGAAATGATTTGAGAATCAACCTAGAGCTCAGACTGGGCTAAATAATAGGGCTCATCTCTACACAGGAAGACTCCAGTAAGACCGGGAAAGGTGACTGTTTTATCCAAGGCCAGAAACCAACCAAGAGAGTCAAGGATAATGAAGAATAGAGAAAATTTTCCAAACAAGAGAACAAGATGGAACTCCACAGAGTTTAATGAAATGGAGACACATAATTTACCTAATAAAGAGTTCAAAATAATGGTCATAAATGTGCTCACCAAGATCAGGAGAACAATGCATGAACTAAGTGAGAATTTCAACAAAGAAGTACAAAATATAAGAAAGAATCAAACATAAGTCACACAGTTGAATAATACAATAACTGAACTGAAAAATGCAATAGAGGGATTCAATAGCAGACTACATGAAGTGGAAGAAAAGATGAGCAAACTCAAAGACAGGGCAGTTGAATTCATCCAGTCAGAAGATCAAAAGAAAAAATAGCAAAAAAGGGTGAGGACAGCTTAAGAAAATCATGGTATATCAGCCAGCAGATCAACATTTGCATTATAGCGATCCCAGAATAAGAGAGAGAGAAATGGGCAGAAAGTTTATTCAAAGAAATACTGTCTGGAAACTTCCCTAATCTTGGAAAAACACAGATATACAAATCCAGAAAGTCCTAAATGTTCCAAATAAGAAGAACCCAAAGAGACCCATACCAAGACACAAAATTAAAATTATGAAAAGTTAAAAACAACTTGTCACATGACAAGAGAACCCTCATAAGAGCTTGAGAAGAGTTTTCAGCAGAAATTTTGAATGACAGATGGGAGTGATGTGCTGTATTCAAAATACTGAAAAAAAAAACCTGCCAATCAAGAAAGTCTCAAAGAGGTATTTACACTCCAATATTCATAATAGTATTAGTCAAAATAGTCAAGATTTGGAAGCAATCTAAGTGTCCATCAATGGATGAATGGATAAAGAAAATTGAGCTTATACTATATATGTGTGCTTAGTTGCTAAGTCATGTCTGACTCTCTGGGACCCCACAGCCTGTAGCCCACCAGGCTCAGACTGTCCATGGGATTTCCTAGCCAAGAATACTAGAATGGGTTGTAGTATGGTTGGGTTGCAGAAGCAAGTGGCTTCTCCAATAGAATTGTAAGATAAGTGTACAAATCAAAACAACTGAAATTAAAAACAGACACAGTAGGAATTTTAAAACTGAAAAATACAGTTACTAAAATTTTTTAAAAGCTTCTAAAGTAAACAAGGCTCCCAGAATATTGGAAATAAAAACACGAATAAACAAATGGGACCTAATTAAAATTAAAAGCTTCTGCACAACAAAGGAAACTATAAGCAAGGTGAAAAGACAGCCTTCAGAATGGGAGAGAATAATAGCCAATGAAGCAACAGACAAACAATTAATCTCAAAAATATACAAGCAACTCCTGCAGCTCCATTCTAGAAAAATAAACAACCCAATCAAAAAGTGAGCCAAAGAACTTAACAGACATTTCTCCAAAGAAGACATAAAAATGGCTAACAAACACATGAAAAGATGTTCAACATCACTCATTAGAGAAATGCAAATCAAAACCACAATGAGATATCACTTTACACCAGTCAGAATGGCTGTAATCCAAAAATCTACAAGTAATAAATGCTGGAGAGGATGTGGAGAAAATGGAACTCTCTTGCACTGTTGGTGGGAATGCAAGCTAGTACAGCCACTATGGAAAACAGTGTGGAGGTTCCTTAAAAAGCTGCAAATAGTCCTGCCATATGACCCAGCAATCCCACTGCTGGGCATATACACGGAGGAAACCAGAATTGAAAGAGCCACGTGCACCCCAATGTTCATCGCTGCATTGTTTACAATAGCCAGGACATGGAAGCAACCTAGATGCCCATCAACTGATGAATGGATAAGAAAGCTGTGGTACATATACACAATGGAATATTACTCAGCATTAAAAAAAATTCATTTGCATCAGTTCTACTCAGATGGATGAAACTGGAGCCCATTATCCAGAGTGAAGTAAGCCAGAAGCAAAAACAACAATACAGTATATTAACGCATATATATGGAATTTAGAAAGACGGTAACGAGAACCCAACATGCGAGACAGCAAAAGGAACGCAGTTGTATAGAATAGATTCGCGGACTCTGTGGATGAGGGTAAGGGTGGGATGATATGGGAGAATAGCATTGAAACATGTTAATTATCATATGTCTAATCAATCGCCAGCCCAGGATTGATGCTCAGGGCTGGTGCATCGAGATTTCCTGGGGGAAGGGAGGCGGGAGGGAGAAGGGTGGAGGGTTCTGGAGGGGGAGCATATGTAAACCCATGGTGATATCATGGCATTGTATGACAAAACTAATTAAAAAAATGTTAAAAAAATAAATAAATAAAGTAAACAAGGGGCTTCTCTGGTTGCTCAGATAGTAAAGAATATGCCTGCAATGTAGGAGACCCAGGTTGGATCCCTAGTTTGGGAATATTTCCTGGAGAAAAGGAATAGCTAAGAGTAAAAATAGAAATCTTAGAATACAACTCGGTTTAAAGACTTAGACTACCTGATTTAAAGACTTATTATAAAGCTATCATGTAATCAAGACAGTTTGGAATTCTTAAAATTCTGTTCCATAGATCAGTACAACAGAATAGAGTCAAGAAACAGATTGATACATGTATGTTCAACTGAGTTGTGACAAAAGAATCAAGGTGATTAAATAGAAAAAGGAGAGTCTTTGGGGAAAAAAATGACCCTAAATAAACAGGGTATCCAAATGGTGAGGGCAGGGGGGTGTGGAGAACACACCTCATACAATACACAAAACTTAAAATGAATTAAAGACCAAAATCTAAAAGTGCAAAACTTTTTTATATATATTTGAAAGCATTTATATTTTCAAAGATAATAGACATAATGTGTGTCGAAATATCTTTCTCCTTTATTTTTATTTTTTTATTTTTTTTTTAAATTTTCTTTACTTTATTGTGTTGGTTTTGCCATACAATGACATGAAACCACCATGGGTTTACATATGCTCCCCCTCCAGAACCGCCCTCCGTCCTCCCTCCCGATTCCCTCCCCCTGGGTCATCTTGGTGCACCAGCCCCGAGCATCAGCCCTGGGCTTGCGATTGATTTCACAAATGATTATTAACATATTTCAATGCCATTTTCCCATATCATCCCACCCTTGCCCTCTTCCACAGAGTCCACGAGTCTGTTCTATACACCTGCCTTTCTTTTGCTGTCTCGCAGGCAGGGTTCTCGTTACCATCTTTCTAAATTCCATATATATGCATTAGTATACTGTATTGTTGTTTTTCCTTCTGGCTTACTTCACTCTGGATAATAGGCTCCAGTTCCATCCACCTGAGTAGAACTGCTTCAAGTACAAAACTTTTAAAGAAAACATGGGAAAAATTATTGCTTTCTTGAAGTACATACAAAGTTTCTTCAAATATTGAAATTATGAAATATAAAAAACAACTGATAAATTGGACTTCATAAAAATTAACAACGTATTCTTCAAAAGAGTACTGTTGAGTAGCATAGTCATATACACTTGGTTGAATTTTAAAGACATTATGCTAAGTGAAAGAAGCCCGTCTCAAAGGTTACATATTGTATGATTCCATTTATATGACATTCTAGAAGCTATAGTGAGGGAAAACATCAGCAGTTTCCCAGAGTTATCAGTAGGGAAAGGAGTAACTGTAAACTGAAAGCATAAGGGAGTTTGGGGAGACAATTAGAACTAATTTTTTCGCTGAATATGATGCTATTTTTATGAACCAACATATAAGTTATAATTCATAGAACTCTACACACGCAAAAGTCAAACTGGGTGTAGGGTAATTTTAAAAATTAAAAATATACCCCCCAAAGTGGCTGGTACATTAATAGTGTGAAAATGTCTCCTTGTGTTGCAATTAATATCCTGCTTAACAACAGAAAATAATAAAAAAATTTTCTATCTGAAGTGAAAAGGCAGTCCTAATGTTTTGATTTGCATCTATTTAATTTTAACTTTAAAGTCTTTTCCCATATAATGGAAATTTATTGTGCTCTTTTGTCTATTTTATTTATAGGAAAGGTGTGTATATGTATATGTTTTGGGGCAGAGTATGGGGAGTTCTCTTGTTAACTTTCTATTTATTTATAATACATTTTTTATCATTTTCCCTACCTTTTAAAATATGGATTTGTATAACCTCCACATAAAACTTAAAAATGAAAAAAGTTGAGTTATTTGGCAGGATTGTAGAAAACCTTTAATAAGAGTAATTGGAGTTGGGATTAGAAATATTCTGGTGTTTTGTTTTGTTTTGTTTCAAAGGTCATAAATGGCCTTGAATGTCATGCTAAGCAGATATTTAGAAATCAGAAGCTGAGTTGGTAATGACCTATATTTTAAACTATAACATCAGAACTCTTGGCATGGCTATTGAGCCTTACCTAGAGACTGAAGTAAATTTGACAGGTATTTATTAAGCTGAAGAAGTCTAAAAAAACAGGAGCCATGCCTAGAGTACCATGTGTACCATTATTTTTAAAGCAGGTGGATCAGCAATCTAAGTGGAAAAACTGGAGTTCAATTGATGGCACACTCTTGATTAAATTTCTGTCCCTGCCTATTAAGAAATGTTTCTCTATTTGGTATCATCACTGGACCATAAATTTCAAAAGGAAAGAAACTTACTGCTATAATTCCACTGCTAATGTGAATGTCAGTTAGACCCATAACCAGATTAGAGCTCCCTTTGGTATTCCACTGTCCAACATCCTCTGTGCTTCATCCAAATGCTTATCTAGCTTAGTGCCTGGAACTTTACCTGAAGCTTCTCTTTCTTCTTTTTTTTTTTTTATTTTGAGATAAAAAAGAGTAATACCACCTCCTTCTTTCACAAATATTTCAACCACCACTTTTTATTGTTCTCTAGACAAATTGGTTCCTTTTAAAGTATACTATTTTTTAAACAAGATAGGGTTTCAGCATCCCCAAGAGCTGTCGAACAGGCCTATTTATTGGTCTAGCTTTGCCACTCCTTCTTAGCATTCTGACTTTTGTATGAACAAGAGCTGACCAGCAGAGGCTGGCAGGAGGAAAACTTCAATTACTCATACCCACCTCAGAATGAAAACTGTGTTGCCAACTATGGCTGCTGAAGTGGATGACACATTAACTAAGATCATACTCTAAATCAAATTATTTAATTGCTGAAAACAAATACAGTCACATTTAACTGCAGAATTAACAAAATAATCTATGGCTTTTCAACTATAACAGTAAAACACCAATAAAACATCTTCTCTTTCTTAAAATTCTGTATAATTATATGATTAAATACACTCTCTCCCTCTACCCCATGTAAATTAGAATAATGGAATGCTTGGGGAATACTTTCAACCTAAATATTTATTCAGGGATGTGAGTTACTTGTCATTTGTATAAACAACTTGTTTAGGCATAATGTTTATTTCTAAGTAGTAGTGTAATGATATAAAACTCTTTGAAGCTGAGTTCTGCAACCGTCTATAATGTTTGCCATTTTGGAGAATATTACTTTTTCCCTCCTGTAAACATTTTTAATGAAGAATTTAAATGCATGCAACCATATGTCTCTTCGCCAAGCAACAACTATTCAGAGGAAACAAAGTCCCCAGTGATCAGTTAGCTTATGTACTAAGTAAAATAATATCCTAAGGAAGACACGTGCTAGAGCACTTGAAGTATAATGTAGCCTTTACCATATTTCATGTAAATATAAGCCCTAGACGATTTCCACAAGTACATTATTCAAAAAAGAAGAACTGCATATTTTTATTAGAAATTTGACTTCCGAGATATTCATGCCAGGCACTAAGCTCATGGGATGACTCATAGAGGACACCACATAATGCATTAAAACTTGAAGAAAATGTAGACCACCTCATTCAAGATTCTGTTATTACTGAGAGACCCCCTAATAGCCCACCACTCTGCCAGGGGTATGTTTTTTCCTGTAGTGAGAGCTACACACAGACCATGGAGATAGAGGTCCCTTTCCTTCCCTCAGTTTCTATCATAAAGCAGGACTGCTATTGAAACTTATCACAAACATTTTCTGTAATAAAAATCTTGGCAGTCTTAAAACAACTCTAATTTTATCTTGCTTTACAGATGGTCCAAATATCAACAGCAAGTTGTAGAAAGTCTTCTACTGGAGTCAAGAATATTTGACTAGCGTGTTGCTTTGTGTTGACAATTTCAGTTTACCAGTTATGATTCCATTCAAATGACCATTGACCCTCTTTATGCATTAATGTTTTTCTAAGTGGCATAGATATAACTTGATGGTATAGACTAGAGTTAAATTTTATCTTATGAGTCTGTATTTATATCTCAGATGTATCTGCTGCTGCTAAGTCAGTTCAGTTGTGTCCAACCCTGTGTGACCCCCTAGATGGCAGCCCACCAGGCTCCTCCATCCCTGGGATTCTCCAGGCAAGAACACTGGAGTGGGTTGCCGTTTCCTTCTCCAATGCATGCATGCATGCTAAGTCACTTCAGTCATGTCTGACTCCATGCAATCCCATGGACAGCAGCCCACCAGGTTCCTCTGTCCACAGGATTCTCTAGGCAAGAATCCTGGTGTGGGTTGCCATTTCCTTCTCCACAGATGTATCTAATAAGGCTCAAAAATACTTCTTTCCCAATCTACTGGATGTAATACCTCATACTATTCATTTATCAAACTTTTAATTCTAATTATACTTTTAGTGCTCTTGTGGAAACATGGAATACATTTGATTTGATAATGTTTTTCAAGTATTATATTTATATTATTAATGAAATTTATTGTTTACATAATACAATTGATCTGCCCTGAATTTGTCTTTATAGTCCTCTAGGTACTGTGTCATTATAGAATTGACTAATGTTCTGATTTTTAAGTCAGAATCCTGCTGAAATACAATGAATATGAATAAAACCAGTAATCTCTTTTTAAACATAGTAATATTGAATTGCTTCCACCAATTTCTCTACTCAAATTTGTCTTTGACATTTTACACCTGAATGTAAATTGGCATAGAAGAGCATAAATCCTTTTAAAGTGAGATTGGTAATAATATGACTGCTGAGTATCTGAAAGAAGCTTTTAAACAGAACAAGACAAGATCAGTGCAGTTTTCTATAATTCAAATAGACGATTAGTCTATTTGCAGAAATCAATACTATAACTGACATCAATAGAGGGTTTCTTTAAATTAAAAAAGCTTACCATTAATAAATAAGTTAAATACTAGTGATTATATAAGAAAAAATACACAATGAATAATAGAAATTTCCAGGTAGTATCATTATCACCAATTGTTTTTCTTGCCTAATAAATGCTGTAATTTACATAATGTGCTATAATAATAACAGAATGATGACACCTTTTTTGTTTCCTAGTAGCATCACTACATTCCTATTTATTTTCAACTTAAGTAAACTTTATTTTTATTAGCTAAGAATGTACTAATTAATAATCAGCCAACAGGAATTTAATTGCATGCATTCTTTTCATTCAGATTGGAAAAATGAGGGATAAAAACTAAGTTTTAGAAGCACTGACAATGTATAAGATAATAAAAACAAAACAGAAATTCTCATATAGCAAGTAAAAAGCACTGGAAAACACTATGCAGTTCAGCAATGAATGGTGTGATTCCGACTACAAGAATGTAGGATCAGTTAGTGAGAGATATGGGGGAGTGGGAGATAGTACCATGGGCTTGATGGAGAAGGAAAGAATCAAGGTGAGACTTGAAACTGGGAAGATTCTGAAGCAATGGGACTAAACCAAGAGTGTTAGAAATGTAGCTTAAGAAGGATACTGAGCAGAGAGAATGTAAATATGATTTATTAGGGACTTTCCTGGTGATTCAGGTGATAAAGAATCTGCCTGCAATGTGGGAAACTCTAGTTCAATCCCTGGTTCTAAAGAGCCCCTGGAGCAGGAAATAGCAACCTGCCCCAGTATTCTTACTTGGAGAACTCCATGGACAGAGGAGTCTGGCAGGCTACAGTTCATGGGGTCACAGAGTTGGACATGACTCAGCAACTAACACTTTCACTTCACTTTCATGAGGGAAAAAAACAATCTAATAGTAAGTTATTGCTAAAGATGATACACCAGGTAAGTAGGCATTGGATAAATACACAAACCATAAACATGTGGGTGGACACTGATGCTTTTGAACTGTGGTGTTGGAGAAGACTCTTGAGAGTCCCCTGGACTGCAAGGAGATCCAACCAGTCCATCCTAAAGGAGATCAGTCCTGGGTGTTCATTGGAAGGACTGTTGCTGAAGCTGAAGTTCCAATACTTTGGCCACCTGATGCAAAGACTGACTCATTGGAAAAGACCATGATTCTGGGAAAGATTGAAGGCAGGAGGAGATAGGGACAACAGAGGATGAAATGGTTGGATGGCATCACCAACTAGATGGACAAGAGTTTGAGCAAGTTCCAGGAATTGGTAATGGATAGGAAGGTCTGGCATGCTGCAGTCTATGGGTTCGCAAAGAGTTGAACATGACTGAGCAACTGAACTGAACTTTCTCCCCAAAGCCATCCTCATCAGATGTCTTGCTCCAGATCAATGCTTTGGGAAACCCTCAGCCCCAGTCACCTCTGGCCATTCCATAATTGCTTCTCAATGATGCTACTGCTCTCTTAAGTTCTCTTTGGTCCCAGTGACTGACTACACACTGATCACTGGCTTTGGTTTCCCAAGCACAAGTAGATTGACAATTAGATACAAGGATGTAAAGTAAATTTTAAAGCTAAATATAACATATCACTGCTCTCAAACCATCTCTCTTCTGAATTTGAACCTCCCATCCTAGTCTTCGGGCCTGCATTCTCCTCAGACCAGCTTGAGTGTCCTCTACCTATATGCTTATTTCTCAAGGCCCAGCATCCCAGCCACTCTCTAAACCTTACCAAATAAAGCAAAAATAAGTTAATATTGTAATATTGCCAACTATGAAGGTAAGTAATATTTTAGACAGCTGAATAAATTGCTTAATACTCCAAACATTCCTAACTTCTTTTGGAATCCAAACATTCCAAATTTCTTTTGGAATCACTGATTTTAGGTTTCTAAATCCATGAGTAGGAAGACTGAATGACTAAAAATCTCACCAGAGATTTTTAGCTTTTACTTTTAGCTTTCACTCAAATTAATATAGTGCTGTGTTTTAGAAATATAATTCTTCCTTATTTCAAAAGTAGAAAAGGTAAGAGTCACGCTATGAGTAATTCATCATTTAAGACTTTAACTGGGCTCTCAGCTTTCTTTATCTGTTATTTTACTGGGTTTTGGTCAGCTCTGTCTACTTTCTTGTTCCCTTCAGTTTCTCAAAGTTGCTTTTGCCTCTCCCACATACTCATGTATTCATCCATCCTAAGTCTCTCACAATCTTGATTCCATCCTGCCTCATAACCTTTCCACATTCTTCTAACAGTGCTTCTCTCTCTCCTTTGCCTTTTCTGTTACTGGCTACTTGACTATCTCCTTCCTTTCATTCAGTTATCAACTTTATCAAGTTTGTCCAATCTTAATATTTATCCTCAGACCTTGCATTCTTGTCCCTATCCAGATTCTTCTTCTCTTCAGTGACAAACGTTTTGAATATTTGGTTTCTCTGTGTTTGATAATATAATTTAACCTTCCCTCTTGAATGATAGGTTACTTTGGTAAACTATATACTACCCACAGGGGTAATGAACCCCAAGCCTTGCTACTAATGTAAAAAAGTAATCACAGCCTGGTAAAACCTCTTGATACTGAGCAAAATCAAACATGAGATCCTTGTGAATGACACAAGATCAACTCCAAACTTATAGAATACCAACAGTGAAGCTTCATCTAACATATGTTCAAAATCCAAAATGACAAAACACATGTGGAAGCAATACACTAGGAATGGGAGTCAGAAGATTTGACCAACACTAGGAGTAAAGCATTGAAATCTTCATGTAGCGGAACCAAGATCAGCAACAAGACAAGGGTTCCCACTCTCGTCACTATTACTCAACAGAATTTTGGAAGTCTTAGTCATGGCAATCAGAGAAGAAAAAAAATAAAAGGAATCCGGATTGGAAAAAAAGTAAAACTCTTCTGCTTGCAGACAATGTGATATTATATATAGAAAGCCCTAAAGATACTATCAGAAAATTACCAGAGGTAATTAATGAATTTAATAAAGTTTTAAGATACAAAATCAATACACAAAAATCACTTGCATTCCTATACACTAACAATGAAAAATCAGAAAGAGATATTAAGGAATAAATCCCATTTACCATTGCAACAAAGTGAATAAAATACCTAGGAATAAACCTACCTAAGGAAACAAAAGAGGTGTATACAGGAAACTATAAGACACTGATGAAAGAAATCAAAGATGACATAAATAAATGGAGAAATAGTCTATGTTCCTGGGTTAGAAGAATCAATAATGTGAAAATTATTACACTGCCAAAGACAGTCTACAGATTAAATACAATCTCTATCAAATTACCAATGGTGTTTTTTCACAGAACTAGAACAAAAAATTTTACAATTCATATGGAAACACAAAGACCCTGAATAACCAAAGCAATCTTAAGAAAGAAGACTGGAGCTGGAAGAATCAACCTTCCTAACTTCAGACTATACTACATATCTATAGTCATCAATACAGTATGGTACTGGCCCAAAAACAGGAATATAGACCAATGGAACATGAATGAAAGCCCAGAGAGAAACCCACACACCTATGGACACCTTATCTTCACCAAAGAAGGAAAAATTATATAATGGGGAAAAGACAGCCTCTTCAATAAGTGATGCTGGGAAAACTGGACAGTTGCATGTAAAAGAATAAAATTAGAACACTTCCTAACACCATACACAAAGATAAACTCAAAATAGATTAAAGACTTAAATCTAAGACCAGAAACTATAAAACTCTTAGAGGAAAACATATGCAGCACACTCCATGACATATATCACAGCAAGATCCTCTATGACCTACCTCTTGGAGTAATGGAAATAAAAACAAATATAAATAAATGGAACCTAAATAAACGTAAAAGCTTTTCATAGCAAAGGAAATAAGAACAAGGTAAAAAGACAACCCTCAGAATGGGAGAAAAATAAAAGCAAATGAAACATCTGACAAAGGATTAATCTCCAAAATATATGTATACCCATGGCAGATTCATGTCAATGTATGGCAAAATCAACACAATAATGTAAAGAAAATTTTTGAAAAATATATTAATTAATTAAAAAGAAATATATATATATAAGCAGCTCATCCAATTCAATAGCAGAAAAATAAACAACCCAATCAAACACTGGGAAAAAGACCTAAAGAAACATTACTCCAAAGAAGACATACAGATGGCTTATAAACACATGAAAAGATGCCCAATATTACTCACTATTAGATAAATGCAAATCAAAACTAGAATAAAGTATCATCTCACACCAGTCAGAATGGCCATCATCAAAAAGTCTACAAACAATAAATGCTGGTGATTGTGTGGAGAAAAGGGAACTCTCTTGCACTGTTGAAAGAATGCAAATAGATACAACAACTATGGAGAACATCATAGATATTCCTTAAGAAAAAACTAGGAATAAAACTACCATATGGCCCAGCAATCCCACTACTGGGCATATATTCTGAGAAGACCACAATTCTAAGAGACACATGTACCCTAATGTTCATTGCAGCACTATGTAGAATAGCTAGGACATGGAAGCAACCTAGATGTCCCTTGACAGATGAATGGATAAAGAAGTTGTGGTACATAATCACAATGGAATATTACTCAGCTATGAAAAGGAATCCATTTGACTCAGTTCTAATGAAGTAGACAAACCTAGAGCCAATTATACAAGGTGAAGTAAGTCAGAAAAACAAATATCGTATATTAAATACATAGGCATGAAATCTAGAAAGATAGTACTGAGGAACCTACTTGCAGGGCAGCAGTGGACAGATATAGAGACCAGACTTAGGGACACAGTGGGGTGAGGGGGAGGAGAGGGTGGGACAAATGGACACAATAGCATAGAAACATGTACACTGCCATATTTAAAACAGACAGCCAGTGGGAACTTGCAGTATGACTCAGGGGGCTCAAACCAGTGCTCTATGACAATCTAGAGGGGTAGGGTGGGGTGGGATGCAGAAGGGGGATTCAGGAGGGAGGGAACATGTGTATACCTATGGCTGATTTGTGTTGATATATGGTAGAAACCAACACAACATTGTAAAGCAAGTATCCTCCATAAAAACTTTTTTTAAAATTATGTAATACTCTGCAAATCAAACTATTCATATATGATTCAGGCTATTTGTGGACTAAAAGTTTGTGATTTCTGAACTAATACTTGTTCTGATATAAGAGCAAATTCTAATTCTAATGAAAATCTGAGACACAGTGGACCTCAGTAAGGGATTTTTGCACATGTACAGAGCAGGGCACAATATTATTAATATATCAGTTTAAAAGGTAGCTGAGAATGTTGGGAAACTCGGACTGAAGCAGAAGATTCTTTCCTAGACGTCAGTCTGCATCTGAGGGACTATTCTTCTTGCCCACCAGTAGGGTTCTGAAACAAAAGCACCCGGATGACTATCTATGACATATATCTGTAAGAAGATTTGAATCATTTAATCTGTTTTCAGTAACATAAGTCAGAAACAGGGAAACTGAAGAGGAAGCTGGTGCCTGGGTCCAATATACAAGCATCTTCTATCCTGAATACAGTACTTTCTTAAGGCATAATAGAGGATCTTTGACTGTTGAAGATGTTCTTACCAGCTTTGACAATACAGGAAATGTCTAGATCAAATCCTGAGCCTTTGGAGTGGGAGCACTGACTCAAAGACCCTAGACTACCAGAAAACCAACCCTAGGGGGGTATCAAATAGTGAGAACACACACAAAGGAAAATACTAGAATAAAAGGTAGCTAAAAAAAAAAATTGAAATATTTGGGGATTCTAAAAGTATTAAAAGTATCACATTAACTCATTATTTTTATTCAGAGCACATTTAAAATATTTCACAGATTCTCTTTGTTTTCCTCCCCTCTCCAACAAATATATTTCATACAATTAGCAGAAAAATGAGGTTGACATGTTACATGTTTCTCCCTTTCTTAGCCCCCTTTGCCTCCACTTCCCAATTCTACAACTTGAATAAACATAAAATGAAATTAATAAAATCCCTTTCATTATAACTGGCCTCTTATAAATTATTTGTGACTCCACAAATATGAACACATGGCAAGCTTCAAGATTGCTAAATAGGCAAACAAAATATTTACATAAATGGTCTTATGACTTGGTTATAAATTATACAAATTACTCAAACAAAAGGTGCTGTGTAAATGTGAAATAATAAGGGTGATGCAATATCCATTATTAACCATATAAGAAGAAAATTAAATATTTTGTGTATACTTAGCACATAAGCAAATTCTTTTACTACAAACAATTAGACAGCAAATAAAATATGCTTATGTGCTGGAAATGGACAGCTGGATTTATGCCACTCTTGCAATATCTCCATCTCAAGCCATATGGTTCTTGCTCATTAATGCAACTTTTAAAGAAAATCTCACTTGAGAGTGAGTCTGAAGTATGATAAATAAACAAAAACTTATTATATCATTGTCCCTTTTTTGCATCTTAAGTGTTTTTATTTAATTTACATTGGCAGTGGGTTTACTCCCAGCAACACCTTCAGATACAATCTGACATGTACACAATCCTCTTTAACTTAGCAGATATTATAATTAGGTTTCTCTTGTGATTTAGAACAATGAGGCTAATCCTAGTTGATAAAGGCAGCAATTAAATAGCAGGATATTTAGACATTCTAAGGATGCTATTGATTTAGTTCAGGTATCTATATTGCTTCAGTCCATACAATGATTATATTAAAAATCCTGATATCCATGGAACGGGCTTCCCTGGTGGCTCAGATGGTAAAGAACCTGCCTTCAATGCAGGAGACCTGGGTTGATTGCTGAGTTGGAAAGACACCCTGCAGAAGGGAACAGCTACCCACTCTAGTATTCTGGTCTGGAGATTTCCACGGACAAAGGAGCCTGGCAGGCTACAGTTCGTGAAGTTGCAAAGAGTCAGACATGATTGAGTGACTTGCATTTTCGTCCATGGACTAGCCTGGAGGCCCAGTGTGTGGTACTTTGCCTTCCAATGCAGGGGGTGTGGTTTAGATCCCTGGTCAGGGGAGCTAAGGTCCCACATGACTCACAGCCAAAAAACCAAAACATAAAACAGAATCAGTATTGTAACAGATTCAATAAAGGCTTTCAAAATGGTCCACATTAAAAAAAAAAAATCTTACTATCCAAAAAATTTCTTGAATCTAAGGTTTATAGATTTTTGTTTTTCATTCAAAGACAATAAATTTTAAAATAAAACTACTTTGTAGGGTTTGTTTAAGAACAGTTCTTCTTTGAAAAGGGATTTAGTTAGAGAAGAATGGTCATTAAGAAGCCTTTCACAATTTATATGTAAGGAGAGAACATCTGTGGAGATTTCTGTGCAAAATTCAGTATTTTCTCTATTCCAATAGCTTTGTATTTGAAGAAACATGTACCTTTCTTCCTAGTGTATTTAACATGAGCATTTTTAAAAAATTAACTTTTTATTTTGTATTAGGGTATAGCCAATTAACAATGTCCTGACAGCTCTAGGTGAACAGCCAAGAGACTCAGTCATAATGTATCCATTCTCCACAACTCCCCTCCCTTCTAGATTGCCACATAGCATTGAGCAGAGTTCCATGTGCTATACAGTAAGTCCTTGTTAATCATCCATTTTAAGCATAGCAGTGTGTACATATCCATCCCCAAATCCCTATCCCTTCACCCCATCCTCCCCCTGGCAAATGTAAGTTTGTGTAACATGTGCATTTTAATAGATGGTAACAATGTAATGATAAAACTAATATCAACATTTTTACATGTTTCCACTTAACTATACTGAATATTATAGAAGACAAACCTTTAAATCTAAGTTCATCCTAAAATTTGTGAGTTGCATAATTCTGACTTTTAGATATGTATCAAAACATACAGATTTTAAAGGCCAGAGATCATCATACTCCTTATTTGCCAAATACCTCAACAACATAGGAAATAAATCAAGTATATTCTATATTCTGGAAGGCATTTAACATTATTTAAGAAATTATGTAACAATATTCAGTCCATAGGGGTTCTGGGGAAAGATATTGAGCCAAAAGCCACAGAAATGCAGTCAGTCAGAATCAGCCTCAATTTCCTGATTAATGGTCACAACACAGAACATAAAGTTCAACTTTGGGTGGGGCTGCCTTCGAAAAAATCCACTCCACAAATGAAAGAGTAAAATTGCTAAATGTATAATCCTTCATTCCAAGTCTTGAGAAACATTATAAGAGAGTGAAAGTGCTAGTTGCTCAGTTGTGTCTGACTCTTTGTGACTCCACAGACTGTAACCCACCAGGCTCCTCTGTCCATAGGATTCCCCAGGCAAGAATACTGCAGTGGGTAGCCATTCCCTTTGCCAGGGGATCAAACTCAGATCTCCTGCATTGAAGGCAGATTCTTTACCATCTGAGCCACCAGGGAAGCTCAAGTTAAGAGTAAACAGTCTTTAATTCCCATCAGGCTGTACCATCAACTGAAGCTGGAGTAACAGGAGGTGGTAAATTAAAGCATTATCTCAGAGTGATTTTCTTTGTAACTCCCAAAATATAGAAGTCATTTCCCTGCATAATCTTTCTCAGATTGAGCAATCAATATAGGTTTAGAACCCAGTTACTGGCTTCAGCCTTCTTAACCATGGATTGATCTTTCCCCAAAATGAGTGCCAGCGACTCACCACTGGTCACAGACTCAGGTGATTGAAACAGCACTTCAGAGCTGGCTTCCCATGAGATCATTCTCTAAGACCTAGTGAAATGTTTACAAGAAAAAAATAATGACTAGTGGAAAGGGGGTACTGGCGATCATTTCAATAATTTGACTTCCTTGAGAAAATTCTATATTTAAAAAAAGTTTCCTTCAGCACTTTTGTTATGTTTTGCTTTTGTTAGAAGTACAGCCATATTTATATTTCCTTTATTTTTCTCTCTTCATTTATTTACATGGGCTCTTTTCAAATGCGTCACTATTAGTGTAGAGCATTGAGCAAGTACCATAGCCTATGTACCAGACTTTTTCAAACTGTAGAGTATGAACAGATGCTGAGGGCTCTGTGAAGTGCTCTAGGGTAAACTTTAGTTTGGAATCAGAAAAGCTGTGGGATGTTGAGTCAACCCAGCATACTCAGTAGGATAAAGACGATGGACTATGATATAATCAGTACTTTATTCACATTTTAACCAGAAATGCCTTGTCATCAAAGCAGCATCATTTAGTTTATTATATTTGTGTTTAAATTTTATTATGTTTATAGTTTTTATCTTGAATTAGTATATTTACTTGGATTTCATGTATATATAAGAGCTGTTAGCATTTGGGATTTTATGTTATATTTGGACATGATTAATTAACGTTATGTTAAAACCAAGTTAAGTCAATACAGAGTTCTCTACATATTTGGTGGGGGGACTTCCCTTGTAGCTCAGGGAAGCTGCATTGCAGGCAGACTCTTTACCAACTTCCAGATTCCTGGGTCAGGAAGATTCCCTGGAGAAGGGAATGGCAACCCACCCACTCCAGTATTCTTGCCTGGAGAATCCCATTGATAGAGGAATCTGGCAGGCTACAGTCTAAGGGGTCACAGGAGTCAGTTACAACTGAAAGACTAAGCACACACACACATACATATTTAAGGAGGGTTTTTGAAAGCAGTACAAATAATAAGAAACTTTTAGATTCAACCATATCTAATAATAGAATTGCCTTTTCAAGACTGTAAAAAGTATATATATATATATATATATATATCAGCTCAGACCCCAAGGGACTAAATCAAAGTGGTGCATTAATCACAGATCTTACTTAAGAAAAATATTAGAAAATGTGAAAGATTTTCCACTATTATTTACCTCTAATCTATTGGAGTTCATGCAGTGAAGTCCCAGGAAGCAATATTGTGTTTACTCTGTAGATAATAAAGCAGCTTATGAGCTTTGCCTTCTCAGATCCTTGTCAAGCAAATGAGGCAAGTGTTTCCCCTTCCTTCAGTGCATCTACCAAAAGTGTGATTTTATTTAACACAGCTTTCAGTTTCACGTGTGCTTGCATGCTCTATCAGTCCTGAATATTCATTGGAAGGACTAATAATGTTGAAGCTGAAACTCCAATACTTTGGCCACCTGATGTAAAGAACTGACTCACTTGAAAAGACCCTGATGCTGGAAAGATTGAAGGCAGGAGAAGGGGACGACAGAGGGTGAGATGGCTGGATGGCATCGCCAACTCAATGGACATGAGTTTGAGTACACTCTGGGAGTTGGTGATGGACAGGGAGGCCTGGCGTGCTGCAGTCCATGGGGTCGCAAAGAGTGGGACACGACTGAGCGACTGAACTGAACTGAACTACATGCTAAACTGCTTCGGCTGTGTCCTACTCTGCGAGTCCATGGACTGAAGCCCACCAGGCTCCTCTGTCCATAGGATTCTCCTGGCAAGAATACTGGAGCGCCTTGCCATGCCTTCTTCCAGGGGAGCTTCCCAACCCAGGGATCAAATCTGCATCTGTACGTCTCCTATATTTGCAGGCAGGTTCTTTACTGTTAGCGCCACCGGGGAAGCCCTTTTCAGTCTAATACACCTACCCAAATCCAGAAACTGTGTTTAGTCTCCCAGAAAACAGCACAAAATAGTATATTCCTACAAGTCATAGAATTGACCAGCTTGTCTACTTCTAAACATTTTCTTCTCCTCACCTTATTTACTTGATGTTAGCTACTTTTCTTCCTATAGGAGGAATGCACCCAACTGTCTTCCAGGTGAGTAGACAAGCCAAATTCTCCATCACTCTACAGTGTGTTAAATAATACTTGTTAGATAAAACATGTTTTCTTGGGCCAGTGTTTTCCAAATAACAAGAAGAGGGAAACGACATCCTGGCTTCACTCATCTTTCCTCTCAGCTATCTCACTTGGCTTTGCAGAAGGGAATTCTTTGCCTCGTTCATAAATCTGGTGTAATCCAGAGAAGTAAGCATCCTTTAGATGATGAACACTGTTCTGATTTGGGGAGCACTGCCTGATAATTTATTAAATCTGCAAGAGATTTTTGGGCACTGCTGTAATCTTAGCTGCAAAAGATGTTTAGCAGGATCTTAGGACTAAGACTCAATTTCTAGCTGGCAAGTAAATATGTCATATAAGAAGTGACTATATGACATAGCAAGATAAGTAGGTATAAGTAATGAATCTGACCATTTTGGTTACCTTACTGGTAAAATGTCATTGACATGGGCCTGGTGGTGAAGGAGGACCTGGAGCCCACAGTTCCATTTAATTTGCCTGAAAAAAAAATTTTTTTTTTAATTTATATTTGAAAAGTCTTTACACAAGGCACTCAAAGCTCACCACTTCCTATTGTCTTACAGCAGGCTAGTTTCACCCATTTGTTACCCACCTAATACTTAGAGGTATGACTTTGCTTTGTAATCCCTGGATAGCCTTTAAAAATTCTCTGTTAGAGTTTATGGCTTCTGCCAGTATCTGAAATACTTTTTATGCCTAACAATCCTCCTTACTATTTCAGATTGGTATAATATTCAATGCGCAATAAGTCCTTAGGGGATTTTATGGGAAAGGTCAGCTGTAAGAGCCGATTATTGCTCATTATTATTAAGACTCCTTTGTTGCATACAATCCCTTCATCCAGTTTGGGAATATCCCTCAAGGGATGAGTTTATCTCTGTGTACTTTTGCAATAAAAGCAGTATTCATTTGTGGTCTTTGCCTTCTTTTAATTCCTGCCTAGTCAAAGAAAGCCTGTTTTTCTGATTAATGCTTTTAAATTATTATATTAAAATCTATCCCTTGTGAGACGTATTAGATTTATCTGAGGTGTATTAGATTTATCTTTACCTGCCACCTCTGGACTTACAGTGATTCTGCCCCTAATAGACACATGTAACCTCCTGGCTTACATTTTTCCTAAATGTGGCTCTGACTACTGGGCACCAATTCCTGGTCTAAAAGACAAAATTGATGATTTTAAAACTACTTTAAAAATTATGTAATCATGACCAGTCTTTTAAAAATTACCATTAAAATTCCTATGTTTTGTTATGAAGCCCTTCCCCTCCCATCCCTCACTAAGAGTCTTATCTGTTATCTTTTACAGTATATGGATTTTTTTTCTTCTAACAGAATACTTTATTCTGTTGAATCTGTGATGACATTATTATGAAAACCACTTTGAACACCAGAATGATGAATCAGGAAAGGGAGTCTGAGGAAGAAAGAAGCATATTGCAAAGTCTAAATACTAAGCTATCTGTATCCTGCCAGCTGCGAGTTGGAGGCATCCTTCACATGGAAACTACACTCTTGAGAGCTGATCAATGAACCCTATCCCTTTAGAATAGGAGTTTTCAGCTGTGAAAGTAGCTGACATGATACATAAGATCTAGAAAAAGCCTCTGAGGAAAAGAAGCCAGAACCATGAGTGAGGAGGATTGATTTCCAGGATGCTAGACATTAGCCTTTATACTAGCCATGTTTCCCCACTTCTGCTAGATATGCAGAAACCTGGAAAAGGGGATGTTCACCCCTAAGAAGGCTAAGGTAGAAGCCACAAAATCCTAACTTTAATTGACCAAAGAGTTGATAGGCAGGGCCAACAAACTGACTGAATTCCAAATAGGAACAACCTTCTCTATAGAAAACATGTAACCTACTTCACTTGTGATAAACCATGAAAGCTAGGAACAGTCCACCCCACCTCAGTGAGGTTAGAGGAAATCAGCTACAATTTCAGAAATTGTTGTACAGTATCAGCTAATGCATCTCTCTGGAAGAGCTGA